>CAUYON010001394.1:0-14797 GCA_963573935.1 Arctocebus calabarensis
AGTGTATTTTTGATACTGCTTCAATTGCCTGGGGAGTCCTCCTCATAAAAAATTCACCCAGGCCAATTCCCTCAAGAGTTTTCCCTGCACTTTCTTCTAATATTTTTATATTTTCATGTCTTAAGTTTAAATCTTTGATCCAGTGAGAGTCTATCTTGGTTAATGGTGAAAGGTATGGGTCCAGTTTCAGTCCTCTACAGGTTGCCAGCCAGTTCACTCAGCACCATTTGTTAAATAGGGAATCTTTTCCCCACTGAATGTTTTTAATTGGCTTTTCAAAGATCAAATAGCAGTAAGTAGCTGCGTTCATCTCTTGGTTCTCTATTCAGTTTCATACATCCATCTCTCAGTTTTTGTGCCAGTACCATGCTGCTTTGATCACTATTGATTTATAGTACAATCTAGGGTCTGGTAGCATGATTCCTCCTGCTCTATTTTTATTTCTAAGTAATGTCTTGGCTATTCTAAGTTTTTTCTGGTTCCATATAAAACAAAATATTATTTTTTCAAAGTCTTTAAAATATGACAATGGAGCTTTAATAGGAATTACATTACAAGTGTATATTGATTCAATCCTATAATTCCTTTATTGGGTATATATCTTGAAGACCAAAAATCACATCATAATAAAAATATTTGTACCAGAATGTTTATTGCAGCCCAATTCATAATTGCTAAGTCGTGGAAGAAGCCCAAATGCCCATCAACACATGAATGGATTAATAAATTGTGGTACATGTATACCATGGAATACCTATGCAGCCTTAAAGAAAGATGGAGACTTTACCTCTTTTGTGTTTACCTGGATGGAGCTGGAACATATTCTTCTTAGCAAAGTATCTCAAGAATGGGAGAAAAAGTATCCAATGTACTCAGCCCTAATATGAAGCTAATTTATAGCTTTCATATGGAGGCTAAAACCCAATTATAGCACAGGAATACAGGGAAAGGGGAAAGGGAGGGGAGGGGTGGGGGGAGGATGGGTAGAGGGAGGGCAATTAGTGGGAACACACCTACAGTGCATCTTAGCAGGGTAGTGGCGAAACTTATTAAAGGTAGAGTATTAATGTCTTTATATAGTGATCAAGGAAATGCCATGAAGGATATCTGTAACAGTACGATCAAAATATTTCTCAATGTATATGAATCGTGCCCTGTGATTGCACCAATGTACATAATTATGATTCAATAAAATTATTAAAAAAAAAATTAGGTAACTGGGAGAACTAAGATTCCAGCAATCTATAGGATGTGGTCTTAAATACGGAGAGTAAAGTGAAGGCATGTGCCACTTTAATTTTTCCTTTTAATGATTTTCTGAGATTAATATTACACATGTAGAGTCACTTGTTATGCAATGTATATTTGTGCATAAGAGGATCCACATATCAATGGGATTCACTGACCAAACTCTAAAGAACCATAATTATTTAAAATGATATGAAGAGGCAGTCTTACCAACAATTACAGATTATAAACAAAATTGTACTAACACCCTTGGCAAGTTTTCATATTTAGATACTAATACAATTTAAACAATTTTCACAACCTTTTGAGTTAAGAAATCATTATTTGTATTTAACTTTTCTCTGTGCTTACTCTTATAAAATCAAGTGGATAATGGAAGAATAAATTAAATCAATGCAACCAACTGTATATCTCAAATTCCATTCATCTCCTTATACAGACAGGCATAGCCCTAAACTTACCTAAGTTGCTCCAGACCAATTTATTAAGATAGAGTTTCCAGCAGCATCTGCTATAAGAGAAAATTATATTTTAAAAATTGTCATAATATCTATACTCTCATATAAAAAGAAAATTCCTCCTCCATTTCATGATCTATTTCAGGACAGCAGAGAATCATCTACCAGACTCATATTAGATTAATATTCTAGCCTCACCTCTGCAGCTAACCAGTTGTTCCTGCAAAGGTTCATGCTTTTCAAAAACCTTTTATATACTTTATCTTGTTGGAACTGTCCTGTATAAGCTAGGCTTACCACCTGAGGAAGACAGGTCATTGACATTAAATATATGGCATAAAGTCAAATAATAATTACCACTTTTCTCAAAAAAGTTTTTATTTTCTTTATTTAAAATAGTCTTTGTAAAACTATCCTAGTTTACTCTTAGAAACTTAAAAGGTAAGTGAACTTTTATTGTTTTTGTTTGTTTGGGTTGTGTGTGTGTGTGCACATGTACACATGAATATATACAACAAAGCACATTAAAACAAAAAAAGCTCTAAGTCAAGTTTGTCCTGGATGAATTAGTGAAAAATTAAGCCTGTATTTTTCCATTTTTGAGAAAACTTCTCTGACAAAGAATTTCAAAAAGGTTGTAAGACATTAGCTTGATGACTGGGTTAAGGAGTTTCCAAAATGAAAAAAGAACATCAGAAACCTGGAATGAGGAAGTACTGGGAGTGAAATGGGCAGAAAAGGGGCTCTTTGATTTACCATTTCAAAGACATTGGAAATAATTCAGAGTTCCTTCTCAATGAAAGAGCCTTTGAAACCAAAGTTATACTTCAGAATGGAAGCAATATTAGAAAAGAAACGGCTTCCATTAATCACCCTGTTCTAAGACAGTGAAGATTATCTAAAAAGCTTGTGACTAGCAAAGTTACTTACCAGTGACTCTGTGAACTGTACCAGCTTGTCATTCTTTGCTTCCTTTTGCCGTACAAAGAAGGAAAAGATCACCAAAATTAACAGAGTACTATTTTATAATATTGCCTCACAGAATGGCTCAAGCATAGTGCCTGACATATGGGGGACATCAAAATTTAGTTGCTCAGTTCTTGAGAGATAATACTATATACTTTATTGTTCAAATTGGGGCTTTTTTAGGGTGCAAGTATCAACTATTAATAATTACACCAGGACAAGAGATATAAACTACAACTGTCCCCAGGCAAAACAGCATGTCTAATCCCTCTACTCACGAAGAATAGAAATCATATGGTAGATTTAGTCCTAGAAATTATTGACTAAAAAGAACCTGTGACAGTCTGATTTCAGACAGTAGAGAGTTAAAGTTAGAGGCTATTGTTTGACCTTGACAGGTGACTGCTCAAGGATGGCCTGATGTTCTCCAAAGAGAACCCAAGACTGAGCTTATCTCTAATTTTAGTTTTATGATGTTTTAATTATGTAAAACTACTGATTAAGAAATACAACTGTCACAGGAAAGAATAAAAAGTATGTAAACAATTCAACTGCATTATTATATTATTACCAAGAGTATATAACAGGAAAAAACTTTCTATTGAAGATCCAACAATATCAAGAAGATTAGAAAATTATTATCCCTCAGTAACCTTCCCAAATGGCTCATTCCACTGTCAATAAATTTACATCAAGATTCAGCTTGATGAATGAAGTGGGTGAAGAGGGTGAATGCCCATGAACCAAATCTTCAGACCTATCCAAATTGCTGGAGTTGGAGGCTAGGCCCTTGATGCCCTAATAAGAAACTGGAAGCTGTAATGGACACAATGAAGCCTACATAGTATCCGACCCTCTCTTAGTATATGTCCAATAGTAATCCTTCTGAATCCAGAGACTGCCTACTACCTGGTCATGCAATGGCCATTCTCCTACAATCTTGTCAGCATCCTAAGAAAATAAAAAACTTGATCAGGTTGATTGGAGTATCTACTCTGCCACCAAAGGCCACTGGACCAACAAGTAGCCACTAAGCAACATTTCAAGACTGGATCTAGAATAGCTGAAAGCAATCTAATTCCTTGATTCTAAAATCAAGGAATCCCAATAAGTCAACTCAATCAGGAATGATAATCACAGATCCCTCAGGGAGAAAACAGTTTGCCTCTTTGTTAATGTCAAGGATTCATGTTGCTCAAAGCCAACACAACTTGAGGATATAGACAAATTTACCTAGATCTGTAAGCCCAGTAAACATCCTCAGTTCTGTGCTGCAAAGAAGATTATTGGCAAAGAGAATTGTTAAATTACCCTCATAGCATGTGTCTCCTTGGCAAAGCACCAAATGGCCCTTTCTTCAATAGCCAAACTAATGGAGAAAAGATAGATTCACAGATGGCAACAAGACCTATATTAAGCCAATCACTATAATCTTCTTTCCCGACAATGCCTTTACCACACATCAAGCAGCTATCAAAGTACCAGAAAATACCCAGAAGGTAAGCAGCAGAAGGGAGGTGTGGTCTGCCTAGTCAGAAGCCTGGATGGTTATTGCTAACTAATTAAGAGTAGCTTAAATATTCATAGTTCATAGCCTTACATGTAAGGCGAGCTCCTCACTAATTCTATGTAGCTTGCTAATTCTCCTCTCGTAGTCACTCCTTCACCAATCACCTGGTGCTATACCAAAGATAACAAAGACTTGCTTACTTTTGATAAACTAAATGCTAACTGTATATTAATACTCTACCTCTTTGCATTTTATTCTTATTTTTATTGGGGATGCATGTGCTATTCTGATACAAGTATACAATGTGAAATTTTATTGAGGATACCATGTGATATTCTAATACATGCATACAATGTGAAATTACTCACTTTAAGCATTTATTTTTTCTTCGTATTGATAAAACCATATTTTTTCTTCTAGCTATTTAAATATAAAATAAATTATTTTTAACCAAAATTTCCCTACTATACTATCAAATGCTAGAAGTTATTCTAACTATTTTTGTACCACTAAACAACTTCTCTTCATCCCTCTTCCCCCTTCCCTTCCCATCCTCTAGTAACTACCATTCTACTCTACCTACAACAAATCTACTTTGTTAGCTACCACACGTGAGTGGGAACATGTTAGTCTTTCTGTGCCTGCCTTGTTTACTTAATATAATGACCTCCAGTCCTATGCATGTTGCTCCAAATGACAAGAATTCGTTATTGTTATGGCTGAATAGTATTTTGTTGTGTCCATACACCACAGTTTCTTTATTAACTCATCTATTGATGGACACTTAAGTTGATTTTATATCTTGCCTATTCTGAATAGTACTGCAATAAACACGGCAGTTAAGATATCTCTTCCATATGCTGATCCTTTCTTTTGAATATATACGCAGCAGCGGGATTGCTGGATGATATGGTAGTTCTATTTTTAGTTTTTGATGAGCCTCTATACTGTTCTCCATAATGGCTATACTAATTTACCTCCCCACCAACAGAGTACTAGGGTTACTCTTTTTCCAGAACTTCACTGGTATTTGTTTTTTCTTTTTGATAACAGCCAACTTGCAATCAAAGATAATCACAGCTAGAGTAGGGAAGAAGACAGCCTAATGTAAGATAAATGTCACAAGAATGGAAGTGAAAATTCCACCTTTTCTAGCAACTCACTGGTTTAACTTAAGAAATGCATAATTGTGATGGATGTGTTACTTAGTTCAATGTAAGCATTTCACATTGTATATTAAAGCAGTACCATGAACCCCACAAATGCATCAATGTACAAAGTTATGATTTAATAAAAAAATTAAAGAAATAAACAAGGACAAAAAAATAAAAGCTTAAATTTGGGGAAAAAAAGAAATGCATAAAACTTTAAAACCCCTTATTTTCTTTTCCATGCAATGGAAGCTTGGACCAGATGACTCAAATCTACACTTCTAGTACTGATAGTCTAAGTTAAATTTGATCAGAAGAATCTTCATCTACAGAAATGATAATCTTGTTAATCCAACAAGCTATGGCATATGTACACTATGGAATACTATTCAGCCATTAAAAAAATGGAGACTTTACAGCCTTTGTATTAACCTGGATCAAGTAGAACACATTATTCTTAGTAAAACATCACAAGAATGGAGAAGCATGAATCCCATGTACTCTATTTTGATATGAGGACAATTAATGACAATTAGTGACATGGTGGGGGTGAGGGAAGGGGAGAGCAGAGAGAGAATGAATGAGGGAGGGGTGGGGAAAGGAAGAGCAGAGAGAGGGAAGAGCGAGGGGGCTGGGGTCTTGGTGTGTGCCACATCTTTTGGGGGTAAAACACGATTGTCAGAGGACTTTACCCAACAAATGAAATCAGTGTAACATGGTTTCTTGTACCCTCAATGAATCCCCAACAATAAAAAACAAATAAATAAATAAACAAGGATCTTATCATTTTATAGAAAAAACAAAAAGTAGACTTCATTAGAATAGGAAACTAAGGAATAAAACTGCTACCATTTAGAAAACATGCAATTGTCTATACCGAAGACCCAAGAAAACCTATAGAAAAATTATTAGAATTGATAAGAAATTTCAGCAAATTCAATAAATATAAGATCTAGATGTGAAAACTATTGCATTTTTATTGATCAGTAACGAAGTTAGAAAAAGTAGTTTTTTTTAAAGTGCTATTGTCAATGGTGATGTTAAAAGGTATCCAGCAGTAGTTCTAATAAAAGATACACATAACCTTTATGGAGAAAATTATAAACTGTTGTAAATTACAAGACTTTAAGAAAAACCCAAAGAAATGGTGAGAAATGTTTACAGAGAGGAAGACTCAATAATCATAAATATGTTAATTGTCTCAAAATCAACCTAAGAATCAATTCCAACCAAAAAAGATTAATGGAAATAATAAACCCAAATTCTGGAGTGGCTTAAATGTGAGAAGGGACATGTAAGGATTTCCATTGTTTTCTAATATTTTTTATTTGTTTTATTGATTTTATTTATTTATTTATTTATTTATTTTTGAGACAGATTCTCACTCTGTCACCCTGGGTAGAGTGCTTTGGCATCATAGCTCACAGCAACCTCAAACTCTTGGGCTCAAGCAATCCTCTTGCCTTAGCCTCCCAAATGGCTTAGACAGCAGCCTCCTGCCAAGAAGCCAGGCTAGTTTTTCTGTTTTTAGTAGAGATGGGGTCTAGCTGTTGCTCAAGCTGGTGTAAGTCCTGAGCTCAAGCAATCCACCTGCCTTGGCCTCCCAAAGTTCTAAGATTACAGGCATGAGCCACTGCACTTGGCTAATATTTTATTTTTTTTAATCTAGGTTATTGAGTGTTCATTACATTCTTTTCTTTTTTTGTATTTCTGAACTATTATATTTAGAAAAAGAGTACTGAGTACATGACTTTAGCTTTGTACTGGAACCTAGAGTAATGGTCAATCACAAAGTAATGGTCAATTGCTATAGAGTCATATATATATATGCATTTGCACGCTATATTCTCTATTCCTTACTTCTGTGTGACTTAAGCTAGATAATTTATTCTCCTTAACCCTCAATTTCCACATTTATGAAATGTGGCTGTCATGAGGAATTTTAAAAATAAATAAAAAAATTAAAGAATAGGACAAAGTATGCTATCTGTAAATTTTAGTCTATTTCTCAGAGGGGAAATTGTCAATTTAGTTCAGATGGTGAAGCATCTGGGCATCAGTGCTCTTTGTGAAACGTCATGAAAACCTGACATATTTAACTCAATCTTGTCAACTAAGAGCAGTTTTACTAAAAGTAAATATGGCATAGGTATGCAGTATTCAACCACAACCACACACGTGCATAAAAAGAGATTATAAATTACTCCGCTAGTCTGTATTTGCTGCCACTTCTACCATTTTGTCATCTGCTAGCATTCTTAGCAGCCGGTATGAGAAAAATTTATGAATGGAATTATAAGATTGAAAACTTCCATGTATTAACCTAACTTTTCCCCTTACAAATTGAGAAAAGAGCAAGAATATTGGGGTTTAGTTGAAAAACTCTCAATTGATCTTGTTGGGGGAACAAAAAAGCCCTGGTGTGCAAAGTAAACAGGCCATTGAAAAGAAAGATGTAGTGGCTCTACCCAGCAGAATGAAAACATTTTTAAATTCTCCTATTAGTTTAATCAACATGTCAAATTTTTCCTTAAATGATGTCTTGCTTTGTGATGAGAACTTTTTTATTATCAAGTATTAGGGCAAATGTCTTTCATTTAAAGAATGCTGCTTTTTAAAAAATTTCAGATTGATATGTGGATATGTATGATTAGGCTATGTAGTTTGCTTTTGTTCTGTTGAAGTCAGGGTTGTAGTTCTGTCATTCACCCAGGAACTGTGCAATTTACCCATGCAGTAAACCTGTTGGGTGGGAATTTACCCAACCCTTTCCCCCACCACAAATTCGAATTTAATTGATTTTTTTCCCAACTACATGTGGGCATGTAGTTGTTATTAATCTACTGGTTCTAATTAAGTACTGAGTACATATGACATTTGTTTTTCTATTCTTGTGATGTTTCACTTAGTAGAATATTCTCCAAATTCATCTAGGATGTTACAAAAGATATGAAATCTCCATAGTGATTTAGTGGCTGAATAGTGTTCCATGGTATACATATAACATAGTGTATTAATCCATCCATGTATTGAAAGGCACCTGGGTTGTTTCCACATTTTTGTGATTGTAAATTATGCTGCTATAAACATTTGAGTGCAAATGTCCTTATGGCAAATGTCATGTTTTCTTTGGGGCAGATACCTAGTAATGGAATTTCAGGATCAAATAGTAGGTCTGCTTTTAGTTCTTTAAGGAATCTCCATAGTTCTTTCCACAGAAACTGTACTAGTTATATAGCTTGTAGTCCCACCAATAGTGCATGAGTGTTCCCTTCTTTCCACATCCTTGTAAGCATCTGTTGCTTTGGGACCTTGTGATATGGGCCATTCTCACAGGGATTAGGTGAGAACTTAAAGTCATTTTGATTTGCATTCCTCTGATGATTAGGAACAATGAGCATTTTTTTATGTGTTTGTTGGCCATTTGTCCTCATGAGAAAACATTCTGTTTATGTCTCTTGCCCAGTTTTTAAAGGGGTTATTTGATCTTTTTTGTGTTGATATGCTTGACTTCTTTGTAGGTTCTGGTTATTAGCTCTTCATCAGAAACTATTTGAAATACAGATGACCCATGAACAACACAGATTTGAACTGCACAGATACAATTATACACAGATTTTCTTCTACCTCTGCCACCCTTAAGATAGGAAAACCACTCCTTTTCCTCTTCCTCAGCCTATTCAACATGAAGACAACAAAGATTAAGACCTTTATGATGATTCCCTTCCACTTAATGAATTGTATACAAGTAAATATATTTTCTTTTCCTTTGGATTTTCTTTTGTGTGTGTGTTCTATGTTTTATTACCTTTTTCGTTTTACGTCAGAGTTCACCTATTTTTAGATTTTCTTATTAACAGTGTCCTTTCTCTAGCTTACTTTATTATAAAGATATAAAATATAGTACATATAACACACATGTGTTTCTTCTTAGGAAAGCATCACAAGAATGGAGAAACAAGAATCCAATGTACTCAATTCCAATATGAAGGCAGTAGATGAGCTAATAGAAAGGGGAGTGGGTAGGAGAATGAGCAAATGGAGAGAAGGGAGGAAGGAGGAGGATGGAGGGACAGGTGTACGGCTCACCTCTTGGGGGCGGGACATAATTACAAGAGGGACTTTACCTAACAACCGCAATCAGTGTTACCTAATTCTTTGTGCCCTTGATGAGTCCCAACCAATAAAAAACAAAAGAAAAGAAAACAAAACAAAACAAAAATACAGGTGGTGACTGTGGTAAGGCTTCTAGTCAACAGTGGACTATGAGTCGTTAAGTTTTGGGGGAGTCAAAAGTTGTAAGCAGATTTTTTACTAAGTATGGGGTAAGTGCCCCTGACTCCTGTATTCTTCAAGCATCAAATATACTTGAATCTTCTGAGCTAATGTTAAAATGATCTATGCACAAAGCTCATTCAGATAGTGAGTTGTATCAAATGGGGATCAGAGAGACTGCTCTTTAAGATGGGAATGTCCAGGCATTTTAGGTTTTGGTGTATCTACACTTTAATTAATTTACAAAGATTCATGAAGTGTTTCTGGTACCCAGCCTTTCCCATTAAGACTTAAAGAGATAAATCTAGCATCCAAAGAAAACAGATGTTTCCATCTACATTTTCTTTTTTTTTAGCATGTATTTTATTATTCATCATTACATTATTCCCCCTCACCCCCTACCCATCCACGTTTTCTCCACATGCTGTCCTTGCCTATTAAGACAAGAACAGACAGTCCTCTTTCCCAAAGTTCATCAGCAAGTTATTGATTTATTAATTAAACAATATTTATTGAGTTTCTATTAGGTTACATCACTTTTCTAGACACTGTAGACATAGCAGTGAACAAAGTAAACAAAGTTGATTAATGAATGTGCAGTATATTGTGATTTTATAAAAAGGAAAATAATCAATGTGTGAGAATAGAATAATGGTTGATAAGATAGAGTGGTCAGGGAAGACCTCATCTGGGAGAAGAAATTTGAGCAGAGACTTGAAAGAAGTGAATTCTATGAAGATTTGGGGGAAGACAGCCCTTGACAGAGGAGAGAATGCCAAGAACAAAGGCCCTGAGGTGGGAACATGTTTGTTGTGCTAGAGGGAAAACAGAAGGCCAATGTATGGCTTCAGCTTAGAAAAATAGAGAGCTAGTGGCAAGGTACAATGTCAGAGAAATAGCCAGAAGCCATAAAATGAAGGGCTTAGTAGGTTCCAATAAAAATTGTAGATATTGTTTTAGGTGCAGTGAATGTGGAAATGACATACATTGATTTTTTTTTTTTTTTTTTTTTTGCAGTTTCTGGCCAGGGCTGGGTTTGAACCTGCCACCTCTGGCATATGGGGCCAGCACCCTACTCCTTTGAGCCACAGGAGCCACCCCATTGATTTATTTTTTTAAAAGAGTCATCCTGGAAACCCTAGAAAGATCAAGTATGAAGAAGTAAGAGTGAAAGGTGGGAGAAAGGGTAGGAGGCTATTACAGCAATCCAGGTGAGAGATCATGATGGTTGGGACCTGAAGTACACTGATGGAAGTGGTAAGATGAGTGAGGGTAGAATCTATAGTGCTTCTAATGGATTAGATGGGGCATATGAGAGAAATAGAGTAAGAGGACATGTCAACTTTTATGATTTTAGCAAAATTATGAACAATTTACTGAGATAGGAAACACTGAAGAAAGAGCAGATTTGTGGGAAAGGGGGAATCTGGGGTTTATTTTTGGACATGTTAATTTCAACATCTCTATTAGAAATATAAGATCAGGTAGATAGATTTGAGGTTTGTAATTTAGGAGAAGGTTGGAGCTGGAGATATTTGGGAGATGTCAGTTTATAGATTGTACTTAAAGCAATGAAATCACCTAGGAAGAAAGTGCAGACAGAGATGACTAGGTGTCTGAGGATTGTTGCTGGGGCCTTACAACATGCAGAAATATGGAACAGAAAAAATAATGAAGAAGGCTTCAAAGAATCAGCCAGCAAGGGAAGACAAACCAGTCCTGGAAGCCAGTTAGAGAAAGCATTTTACAATGAAAGAATGATCAACTTTGACAAATGATGCTGAGAGCTCCAGGAATATGAAAATTGGGAACTGACATTGGATTTGGCAATGTGGAGGGAACATGATAAGCCAGATTTCAGTGGACCATTAATGACAAAAACTATATTGTAGTCAATTAACAGTATAGTTGGAAGGAAAGAAGTTAAAGTCTTATAGGCAACATGTTCAAAGACTTTAGCTATAAAATGGAGCAAAAAATGTTTGGGAAATGTTGAAACAGGGAGGTTTTTATGACTGAGCTATTACAGCAGGTTTGTATGCTGATAAAAATGATAGCAAAATTGATGCTGCAGGAGAAAAGGAGGTGAGTTATAGAACCATTGTTCTTAAGATGTTGAGAACTGTGTAGGTGAAAATACACAAATGGTGGAATGTTGGTCTTAAATAGTAGTCGTGCAGTTTATCTGTTGTTACTGGAGAAAAGGGAATGTATATGGGTGCAGATGCAATGAGATTGGAAGATGTGGTGGTAGAGGATGTAGAAATTAGAACTCTTTCTAATTGGTTTTTCAGTGAAATAAGTCCGATCATCAGCTAATTGAGAAGTAAGGAAAAAGTGTTGGTATTTTGAGGTATGAGGTAATGGGGTAATATAGTTATCTTAGACAGAGAGAGAATGATACAACCTTAGGAAAATCTACTACATAGTAGGATTGCCAGGAAGCAGTGAAGGTCCATGTGTGGTTTATGGCCACAAATCTAAAATGACTCTACCAGCATACCTTATTGCAAATCATGTTCAGAAACTGATGTTCAGGGATGCAATAGATGCCAAGATGTAAGCTGAAGTTAAGGTTTTGCCTATGACTAAAAGCCTCGTCTAATTCATGATATTTCTTTTGAGATCACATAAGAAGTAATAAAGTGCAATCAGTAGGTAGACTAGAAATTCGGTTAAGCTAAAACAAGGATTTGGGGAAGAAGGGGTGGCTACAGATAAATCTAGGGAAATAAACACAAATACCTCAAGGGAAGACAAAACATTTCATTCCTCAGTCTTTTCCATATGAATTAGTTTTTTGTTAACCTCAAATTTTGCTGCTGATCTTGATTACTGAAAAAGAAAAGCGAGGCAAATTTGAGAATATCTACATTATGGTATTTATTTTCAATTCCCTCATCATTCAATAGACTTATCCCCATTAACATCCCAAAGAGCAAGAAGTTAGATTGGAGACATTTTCTAAGACAAGCTTTAAACAAAAATAAATTCACTAGAAATTCTTTCTCTACAGAAACATAAAGAAAGTTTCTATCATTCTGTCTTTCTATATGAGTTGTGCGTGTGTGTGTGGGAGGGGGGGCATAGATTCCATCTAAGGCAGTTGTTGGCAATAGCTCATGGCATATAATTCAGCAACTGCCCTACATACCCTAGCACAGTTCTTTTCAAATTCTCTAGTTAAATACCCAGTATGGGATAAGCTCCCTTTTTCAGATTGCACATTGGCACACTGGGAGCTGTTTTGTAAAATCTTGCAATTAAACAAGTGATGACAGCAGCCTAAATAGCTTTTCATGTTTTTCGGTTCTTCCTTAAGAAAAATGGGCAAGCATTTCTAATGATCATACATAGAATTAAGGCACTTAGTTGAGACTTTCAGGGTCCATATATAAGAAAACATATCATGATGGACCTTAGAAGCCAGGCTGATGAGCCTGGACCTGGTACACAGTCATTGGGAATGTGAATTAGTACAGCCATTATGAAAAACAGTATGTAGGTTTCTAAAAATTTAAAAATAGAACTACCATATGATCCACCAATACCACTACTGGGTATATATCCAGGAGATAAACAGTATGTCAAACAGATATCAGATCCTCCATGTTCACTTCAGCATTGTTCACACTAGCCAATAATGGAAACAAACAAAGCAGATAAATGGATAAAGAAAATGTGCTATATATAAACAGTCGAATACTAATCAGCCTTTAAAAATATGGAAATCCTGTCATTTGCAACAACGTGGATCAACCTGGAGGACTTTATTAGTGAAATCAGCCAGGAACAGAAAGACAAATACTACATGATCTCATTCATGTGTAGAATCTAAAATAGTCTTAGCTCATAGAAGCGGAGAGTAGAATGGTGGTTACCAGGGGTGGGGGTAGGGTGGGGTTTGGGCATGTTGGTCAAAGGATACAAAATTTCAGTTAGACAGGAGGAATAAGTAAGAGATCTATTGTACAACAGGATGACTATAGTTAAAAACAATGTATATTTGACAATTGCTGTAAGAGTTATCAATACAAATAATTATATGAATTGATGGATAGCTTGATTTTGTCACTTTGCAATGTATACATATAAACATAATAAAACATCATGTTGTACACAATAAATATATAACATTTTTATTTGTCAATTTAAAAAGTAGATAATGAAAAATCATGTTGTGTTCCTTAAATATAAATATGTTTTTAGTTGTGCCCTGCTTGTTTTTCCTATTCAAGAACTGACTGTTGATAATAGAAAGAAAGTCATGGGCAGGTGAGAAGTGAAAATGGGCAGGTTTATAATGTTATTTAATCTTAGTCAAAAAGATTTAGCATTTAATCCTCTGCTCCTCTCTCTGTGTTTCCACTCTAAGCCAATGGCTTTGCTATTTACCTAATCACGCCAAGGAGAAATCTAAATCCATCTTCGAAGCCCTTGAGAAGTCTTCAGCTCTGTAATTAATTGTTGTTAAATCTTGCCTTAAACTACTTAGCCCAGCCCTGGTTCCCTCTTCCTCTCCCTCCCTCTCCCACCCTCTGTCTCTAAGGTAGCTAAGGTTAGCATGACTTTCTAGAATGAACTTGGATTAGAACCACACAAACCTAAGTTCAAATCCCAGTGATTCCAATTCCCAGCTTTGTGAGCAAGAAGAAAATTCTTCAATGTCACAGTGTCAGTTTGCGATAAGCACAACTAAAACACAATGTGTGGTTTTGAGAATGACCTCTTTTTAGGGTTGTAAAACTTTTTACATGTTACAAACTGTACCTCTGTCAACAAAAATATCAAAAATTTTTTTTGGTTTTTTTAATAATTTTATTGAATCATAATTATGTACATTGGTGCAATCACAGGGCACGATTCATATACATTCAGAAATATTTTGATCATACTGTTACAGGCGACTTAAAACAATTTTTTACAAAAATAATTCAGGGAAATAATGAACCCTATTCAGAGTTTGTAGCACGATTGCAAACTGCAATAGAAAGATCTATTCCAGGAATTGAAGCAAGGCAGATGCTTTTGTTACAATTAGCCTTTGAAAATGCAAATTTTGATTGCAAGCAGGCATTAACTGCTGTAAAGAATCAAGACAATGCTACTATTGAGCAATATTTAAAAGTCTGTAGGGACATTGGCTCAGGAGCTTTTCAAGCTCAACTTAATGCTGCTGCATTGGCAGA
>CAUYON010001395.1:0-35538 GCA_963573935.1 Arctocebus calabarensis
ATTGCGTGTGGCTTGATGACATTTCTGGAAAACATAAATCTGATTAGTGTATTTAGTAATAGGCAAAGGTAGAACAGCGTCAGGTCAGAAGCACTTATTCAATGATGCTAAAAGAAAACCATATTAGGGTTTTTCTTGCTGTGTCCTAAATAATAACTTCAAACTTTCTTTTGGTTCACAAGTGTAAGTGGTCTGTGGTTGGCTGTCTTCATTACCTGCCACTGTAGAAGATCGAGGGTTCCAGGACTTTACTCGTGAATGATGCATCTCGTTTCTTTTTTACCCGGCATCCCACCTCCTTCTTAAGATTTTCTTTTTCTAAGCCATCTCTGTGCTTCTGTTATTAATAAATTTTCCAATATTTAGCATTAGGGGAGCTTAAAAACCGGTTAAACTGTGCAAATGGAGATCAGCTCTATGATCTACTGCTAGACATAGAGCAGCACTGTGAGGGAACCCAGGTGTTCATCATCCACTGTAACTTTCCAGCAGGCTGCAGTAGCCTGATTCATGCCTCTTGCCTGGCATCTGCAGCCTATTTTGTAAGCTAGGAGGTCCTAGGATGATTGAAAAATGGTTGGAGACATTCTCCCTTTTTTCTAACATATACATATAACCCTCGTCCCACACATTCTTTTCTTGGCCACTGAAATGATTTCTTCTTTGAGACTCATATTATCCTGCCTCTCTCTCATTTTTTGGAAGTCCTTCCCCAAATTCTCCTTTTCTTGGTGCCATGACCTTGCTGACTGTGAGCTGGATTCTAACCTATTATTTGTAATATAGATTAGACAGTGATCTGTAATCGGAACAATACATTCTGGTGGCATAGAATCCAATTCTCTAGATTTCATATTTTTGTTTAGGGGGTACCTCAGTCACATTTTATTGTTTATCATCAGGAAAAGTCAGTGCCAAGAGAAATTTGAATACAGCCCTGTTGCATATTAAATGGCCTTCTTGGGTCCTTGAAGAACTTGCAATGTCTGCAGTGAACCTGGCAGCCCCAAGAGTGTGATGTCTTTTGAAAGGCCAGGGAGAAAGGAGGGTGCTCCCTAGATTTTGTCCACTCATCTTTTGCCTTTCTGTGGACATCTGGGGTCATTGTAATCCTACTCAAAATATTCATTACCAGAAATTTCCAACTTGGAGTCATGCTCTGTCAAGGTTTCAAGGAGATATCATTTTAAGGCATGATATTATTATGAATGATGCCGGCATTGACAAAGTTAGAGCAACCTTCTGAGAGAGTTTGAAAATAACAGTGAACTGTTCAGTTCTCCTGATGACATCAGCAACGGATGATGGAAAAGGAAAAAGCTGGTTCTGAGACTTTGGTTTAGAATGCTTCAGACAGGCAGAAAAGAAAACCTTAGGAATGGAAGATAATTTCCAAGTAATAAGAAAATTCCTACTTATAATTCCTTTACACATACTTAGGAGCTCAAGTAAGCAGAAGAAAAAAGTTTTTTCAAAGTGGATTTCAAAGGAATTTAATCAAAGTGAAGTTCCATAATGGGATACAGAGGGAAAAGGATGTTATCTAGAATAATGAGATACTTTGAAAATATGGTCATGGAAAATAAAAGAATAGGTAGTAATAGGGCTTTGTGTGGCTTAAAGAAGTTATTGGGTCTTTAGTTTTTCACTGTTTATTCTGACCTCTGAAATAGTAGAGTCAATTTCCATCTCGGTTGTCCTTTAGGGTAGCCATTAGGCCCTTGTGTCTATGTGAGCACATGATATGTGACTAGTCTATATTAGGATGTGCTGCAAATATCAAATAGTCACTGTATTTTGAAGATTTAGTATTAAGAAAAGTACAAAAGTCCTTGATTACAATTATAAAATTGCTTACATGTTGAAATTGTAATATTTTAAACATACTAGGTTAAATGAAATGTATGATTGGAGTTAATTTCACCTATTTCCTTTTACTTATTGTACTAGAAAATTAAAAGTTATACATGTGGTTCACCTTTGTGGCCTACATTGTATTTGTATTGGATGGTCTTGAGAGCTTTGCCTAGCTATCTGGGCTTCAGCATACACATCTCTTAAAGGTGGGAGATAAAGGGGATAAACTAGGCCTGCTTCCTGGAAGGCTTTGATTTTGCTTGCCTGATTTCGAAATTTTTGCATCCTTTCTCTAACAGATGTTTAAGTCTTAGAAAACTATTTGTTGTGAACATCTATTGATGTTTCTACAGTGTTAGTCAATTTGCACATAATCTCTAAATATAGCTATCTATGACAGGCAAATAGAAAAGTGTACCCAAATATCTTGGGAAAACCAGGGTGGAGAGTCTAGGGTGAAGGTCTGAGAGTGAGTCAGGGCCCGGGCTGTGATTAGCATCTCCGTGACTCACAGTTACACGCTAACCCCTAGATGGTTCTCCTCTTGAGAAGTACTGAGGGTAATGGCCCTTTCTCACCAGGAAATATGGAGGATTGCTGAATCAGTGTTTGTCAAGCTGATATTTAAGTGATAAAAGCTGGGTGGGTACAGTGAGATCGGTGGGCTCCAGCCTGAAGTGTCATGCTATCTCCGTACAGGCTACTGAGGGGGTGTATTTCTGGCTCAATCCAAGAAAGACAGTAAGGGAAACCTTCTGATGTTATGTCTTTGGTGAAATGTGAAGGAAATCCCACTGCGGAAGTGAAAATATTACTTCCTACTTTTAACAATAATTTCAAATGGAAACCTTAAATTTAGAGAAATAACTAAAAATAAGCCTATTAGACCTTCTGTGAGGCTGAAGCTTAGCACACTTGGGTGGGAGTTAGATGCATTTGAGTAGATTTAGCATAAATTTACTGGTATACCAGGTGTTTGTGTAGGTGTGCTGTCACCTGACCAAGCAGCTGCTCCTGTGCTGTAGACATATTTAAGGTTTTGAAGGTCAAATCTGACAGGATTTAGTTTTGTTCTTATAATACTGGATACACAACTTCCTTGTGGCAATGAGCACAGTGTCTTGTAGTTGTGTGTTAACACCCATGTCTCCAGCTGCTCTGTGAGCTTCTCAGGGAAGGGACTGTGAGGTTTTCCTTCTGTTTCTTCATTACTGAGGAGTGTCTTCCATGAAGACAGCAGTTCATAGAGGTTTGGTCAGCCAAGTAGGTCTCTCTGATCAGCTCTCTGAGGCAGAAAATAGAAAAGAGAATTCTTGATGCACAAGAACCTCTCCTTAAAGACAATAGTGGGGAAGGAATCACACTTCATAACCTGTCATTTCAAAGCACTTGACTATTTTTTGAGCTGTAAAACATGGGACAGCTTTAAAAATTTTGGACATAAAGTCTTCAACTTGGAATTTCATTTGAAGTAGAGAGTTGAATACTAAAATGTTATGGGTAAGATATTAAGATTGGCAGGATTGAGGTGTTAGAGGCTGGCAGCCTGGGATTAGGGAGAAGAATGGGTTTGTAGGAGGGAGAGAGGCTGAGGAGATGGGGGGGTGGAGGAGAGAGGAGACAGACAAACCAGAAGGAAGTTCTTCATGGAGGGAAACGGTTAGGTTAGGATTTTCAAATGATGAGTCTAATACTCAGTTTAAGTTTTTGTATCACCTGTATTATAACCTCTGTCTACAATCCCCCAATTTAGCAAAAGTTTTCAGCATAGAACTTGACCAATGGTGCTTTATGAGGGAATGAAGAAACTGGGCCCATAGGGTGAGGGTGCAGGTCTTACGATGGCAGCGTCACAGGAAGGAACATCTGGCCTGGAACACAGAGACAGAGCGTGTTGGAGACACAGGCAGGGAGCCCCCTGTGCTGTGTGTATTTGATTTTCACCTGAAGGTAGATTTTTGTAATTCCAGAAAGGAATGTTATGTCAAGCTCAACGTATTTTTTCAAACTAACTTTCCATAGTTAAACTCTCTTGGCAATTACAGTGGACGTTTTATGAGCACTCGTAATTGTTACAAATGTATTACATCATTTATTCCCCCGGCAATCTTGGATCTTCTGAGGCACAGAGAGATACGTGACTTGCCCACTTGTTCCTCTCCCACCACACTGCGAAGTGGGGGCTATACTTGCTTCATTTCACAGGCTAGGAATCTGAGGCACATGGGTCTTATTAACTTTCCTATAGTACAGAGCTAGTAAGTGATAGAAATGGGATTTAGACTGAGTTTTGGATCAATAGTTTCCATCATCTTAAAAGTATCCTTTTTCATCTAAAACTATAAGGTACAAACATAAGTGAAAAAAATATCCACTGCCTTCAAAGTTCTTAACTTCCTATCTGGGAAGGGAGCGTGTGGGGGTGTGTGTGCATGTGCTCACGCAGGTGTGCTATGGACAGCAGTTGAGGGCAGGATAAAGCATCAATAAAAATAAGACATAAGACATAAGACATGGTCTTTATTCCCAATTGATCCTTTTTTCATTAGTGAGAGGTAAACAAGGCTGAAAGCTTTCTTTGCAGGGTATACCAAACAACTGATTAAAGCGCTAAGGATTTCCTGAGTGATCATTCATTATTTAATTTTTTAAAAGAATTCAGCTTTTTAATTTAGTTGGTCTGCTGATTTGGGGGGACTACAGTACGACTCACAATTTGAGGCGTGGGTATCTCCAGGAGGTTCTTGTTTGCCACAGTGTTTAGCTCACCTACGCTTGACCTTCCCACAGGGCCACCACCCTGCCAGTTGGTGGGCAAAGGTTCTGCTGACATCAGAAGCTCTTATCTCCAGAGAATGATCTGCAGGGCACTGTGGCTGTTGACATAATTGAAATGAAAAAAATTGCCGTTTGTTATTGACATAAGGAGTGGTGACAGACAATATAAAATTACCCATCAGGTTACGAAATTCAGGGTGCTTAAAAATGCCTCTCTTCACAGTTGCTTGTTTTGTTATGGATCGTGGTGGGATTTTTTTCCCCCCTGTATTTTCTTATCTCTAAAGACAACTAGGGAACCTTGGACAAATACAACGGTATTTGATTTTAAATATTACATAATGATAACAATATTGGGGGTGTTATTCTACCTTCCTTCACTCTTTTTCGGTATCATTTAGAATTGGATTTATATTAAGAGTTACATAAAATTCAACTAGCAGTAGCTTAAATAAATAGGAATTTATTTCTGTTATACACACACATACATATACGGACAAAATCTAGGGATAGATTAATCTAGGATGTCATGAGGGAGCTAGGCTGATTCTATCTTTCTGTTCCTCTCTCTCAAAGTGTGAGATTTGAAACTTGTTTGCCACTCTTGGTTACAAGTTGGCTGCTTCCCCTCCAGCTTCAGACACTTGTTCCAGGCATTTGACAGTGGATGAAGTGTAAAGGGCCCGAAGGGAGTACCTGCCAAGTCTCCCTGTCCTGAAAGACTTTTCCTAAAGCTCCATCCAGCAATTCCTCTTTTCATCATGGTGTCTACATCTCGCATGCTGACCTCTAGTGCATGCATACTGCTATCCTGAAATAAATTGGGGTTCTCTTGGAAAGGATCAAGGAGTCTCTGCATTGGGTGGACCATTAGCATCATTTGCAACTCTTTCATGCTTTCTCCTTAAACATCTAATGTTTGGAAAACTTGAGAATATTTATAGTTCTAAAGGCCTTGGCAAGAACGCTGTCCCACATTGCCTTCTCATTTTATAGATAATGATGATGAGGACCAGAAATAGGAGTAGAATTTTCCACTTAAAGTCAGGGAGAAGAGAAATAGAAAGCTTAATTCTTAGAGCACTCATAGTGGGTATTGCATTTCATTCTTTAATGTATGTGCAAGAATGTAAGTTACTTGAATTGCTGGAGTGTGTTCTATATTGTATTCATTTCTTGAATTTATTTTATTTTGCAGTTTTATATTTTGTATCTATATAGGATTTTTACTTGAATTTATTGTGTATAGTATTTGTATATTTGCTTATTTATGCTTATTGTGTTGTATTTCTGTATTGTATTTGCACTGTATTATTTATTGAATACTGTATTTACTACTTACATTGATTGCATTTTGTACAACATGTATTTATTTTGTGCTTGTTGTATGTTATATTTCTCACTTTATTGTACGTGTTAGAATGTAAATTACCTTGAAGAACTGCCAAATTTATCTTTGTGCCTCCCTCAGTAAAAAAAAGTTCACTGCAAAAATCTCTTTAAATATTAATTGAATTCATTGTTTTGTGAATATCATCAACAAAATTACAGAGAAGAGAACTTATAGATAAGAGGAATCAATTTGAAAAGTAGAAGAGTAACCATTGTAATACAAAAAATATCAATCAGAAAATACACTTCAGTGTATAGGAATGTCTCCCTGATGGAACTGAAGCTTCATGAAAGTACTTATGAATGAGAGGGTGGAATGAAGAGAAGATGCTCATGACACCCAGGTTTCTTTGAGAACTTGTGGTTGCATAAAACTGCTGGTGGGGGCCACTGTAGTGCGTGTGCATGTCAGATAAACCACTTCTACTCTGTTTGTTCTCCAGATTTCTAAATCCTACTAGTGGCCTACTGCTGTAGGGAGTCCCAGAGTTTTCCTTTCTCTGTGACTTTCAGCAGGAAAGAGGGCTAGAAATTCTGCTGGGAGCAATAGTTGTTCTAGCTTTCCTGTCAGAAAATGAGTTTACTTTGAAAGGTCCTATTAGGCTGAGAAGTGGTATTTTCCTGTTCTTCACTTTTTGGACCTGCTATTACCTCAGGGTACTTTTGGATGTGCATCATGGGAACTCAGATTTATAACTCAGATGCCCTAAGAAGGCTAATTTCCCAATTGCCTTACAACCATTTGGTACAAGCTCAGAGGTCACACATGCTATTTTTCAGATTGTCACTATTGAACCTATATATTGCATTTTTAGCATGGATTTTATACTACCTGCACTTAAACTTCTTAGTTAGACAAAGGCTGTGCTTTTTATCAGTTTTTTCATCGTGAAAGGAGTCTTTCAGTGAAATAATAAAATTTCCTTTTTCCTTCATAGGAAAAGTATGTGTCATTCTCCCAGCACGTAATCAAGCATTTTGATATCCCAACACTATAGAAATAAGACTGTGCTAAACCGTTTCCCTGAGAATTGCCAAAGGTTGAGTCACCCAAAGAGGACCTGAGGAAGTTGGAAGTTACCCTTCTGGGTCAGGCTGGTTCAACATTAACTTGATTTGAAATATGTCAATTACTTCCAATTTTTGTGTAGACTAAGAGTTGGAAGTACCTGGATAATGGGAAAAACAAAGTAAGCAAACAAACTAACAAACAAAATGTGTATTTAGTGAACAGTCCTAAAGGGAAGGTAGGTTTCAAAATAGAGGGAGACTTGTCGAGTTGTCAGGCTTTGGGCAGAATGGCACCTGCCATCAGAGCCACCTGCGCAAGGCGGTAGACAAAATAGCATCATTGCTCAACACCTGCTGTAGTGCTTAAGGCAATCAGCATGGCAAAGTCTTCCAGGGGTCCACTAATAGTGATCTTCAAGGGACACAAAAACAGTAATTATAGGGTACTCACAGTTCAGACAGAGAATTTCCTGGGGGTAAAAGTAAGGACAGGATTTGCAGAGTCCAAAGTGGATCAGAGTCAGAAAAGATGGATCTTGGAGGTTTTAGCAAATAGAATTAAGAAGCATGAAAGACTCAGCTGGGTCTGGCAACATGCTTTTCTTTCTCATATTTCACGAATGTATTTCTTTTTGTGTCACTGTGCCTTATTCTCTTCCTATTTTCCTGATACACAATTTAGTAGCCAATATTCCTTTTGAGTCTTATCTCAGAAGAAATCAAGATGCACATAGATTCAGAATGACACACAGAGGGGAGCCTGGGCTTGTTTATGGGTTTGTGTTTAGAAATGGGTAGAGAAATGTCAGCAGGCCAGGAAGAAAAAGGCTGAAAGGGGGAGAAAGCAACCGGAAATACAGCGAAAAGAGAGAGAATCAAGACCAGCTTGTGGCTGGTGACCAAGAGATCACTTACATCTCGCTGCCAGACAGTCTGATGATTAAAAAGATTCTCTTAGGTTATCTCCACTCATTGAGTTACGTTTTGCCTCCAGGAACAATAAAAAGCAAATAGACTTCTTCTCCAACAGAATAACTTCTCCAACTCAAAGCTAGTAATATATTTGTCAAAATTACGAGGAAACAAAGAATGTGTTCACAATCTAAAAATGTGTGGTAAAAATAATGGATGATAACAGCGATAGTTTTACTTAATAATTACTAAAGCAAGCCCATTTCTAGTGTCCATCATGCCAACAAGCTACAAATTTCAACAACTAAAGTGTATGAGACATTCACCATTCTAACAAACCGTCCACACGTAATAGTTTTGTTAATCAAATTACACATTGCAAACGTTTCTTGCCTTTTAAATGATCTTAGTATTAGGTTTATAGTACATTCATGAAAAGTGTAAGTTCAAAGGATGAAACAGGTTTAAATGAAGCCTTTGTAATTCTAAGTACTGCAGTCTCTTGGTACTGTATTTAATTTCAAGGAATTAGCATCATTTCAGATTTCCTCTTCCAGAAAGGACTCTTGCACTGGAGAATGAAGTGGAGGTTGGAAATTAAACTCACTCAGACAGGGAACAAACCAACAAACCTCAATAAAAATGAAAACCAAATATTTACCTTATTGGGCTGTGGATGAGCCCAGCACGCACACACATGTATGCACACACCCATAACCCCCACGCTACCCTGCTTCTCAGACCGCACTCTCCACTAACAAGAAGCCCTACACGTGTACTTTTGGAAAGTTCTGGTTTGGGACCTAGAGTCAGAAGTCTCTGAGCTTCCATGTTGCCATCTTTTTTTCATGGCACCCAACTGATTGAGGAGGAGAGTTGAATTACTTTGAAAATAATTCTTGTTAATAGTTAGTTACTAAATTCTATTCTTTTCTGTGTACTTTTGATTCAGGTAATTGCATTTAAAGTATTGCCGCCTAGACCAATGTGATAGCATATGATTTTTAGTTAGCTAATGCTTCAACTCTTGGAATCATCATGTGCCCTAATGGAGAATCCACCCTGTAGGGCTGGACAACAGCAAGCATTCTATTGGAAAAGCCAACTTTTCCAAGCATCC
Source organism: Arctocebus calabarensis (assembly GCA_963573935.1). Taxonomy (NCBI): domain Eukaryota; kingdom Metazoa; phylum Chordata; class Mammalia; order Primates; family Lorisidae; genus Arctocebus; species Arctocebus calabarensis. Next base: position 9,071 of record CAUYON010001395.1, read on the forward strand.
ACACGTGGATCAGCTATCCACAGCTATGTCAACACCAGAGGGACTTTTATTTAGTATAGTGGACCTCAGGTGTATTTCTTTAATGGGTGAAATTTGTGGCTTGTTAGCATAATAGATATTAGAAACAGGCTCACATTGATAAAATTAATGATATTCAAGACATATAAATTGGCTAAAACAATTTTAAAGATACCTCCCGATTTTCATAGATAAATTCCAAGAGATAATGAATTCTATAGCCTGTTCTCGAAGGATGATACTTAAGGCTTACTCCCTAAATAATCCTTTGTTTAGCCATTATTTAGGAGGATTTCTAGTAGGTTAAAGCTGATGTCAGAGGATCAAGATCCTTGGATTTTGTGTCAGTCTCATAAAAACCTTGTGGTACAGTGGGTAGGGCGCTAGCCCCATATACCAAGAGTGGCCAGTTGGTTCGAACCCAGCCCCGGCCAGCTAAAACAGCAGTGGCAACTGCAACAAAAGTAAGCCTGTAAGCATTGTAGCAGGTGCCTGTAGTCCCAGCTACTCCAGGAGGCAAGAAAATCGCTTAAGCCCAAGAGTTTGAGGTTGCTGTGAGCTGTGACACCACAGCCTCTAACAGCTTGAAACTGTCTCAAATAAAAAAAAAAAGTGATAATTTGACACCAAGAAGGGGAGCTAGAAATTCATCACACTGTAGAGAAAGCTTGCATTGACTGTTTTGTTCTTGTTTCCTAAAGAATTTAGATTCACTCAATATGTGTGGTAGAACTGAGCTTGCTTTCCTTATAACCTTGCAGAGACCCTGTGAAAGAGTACCTAATGCACGTGCACCCCAAATCTTTTTGGAAATTAACATTTATCCAGCAGATTGAACCTCAGAGTGTGCATGACCAAAATGGTTGGTGTCGATTGCCACACATGAGAGAGAACTTTGATCCCAACTCTCTGTTCACTGCAGCACCTTGTTTTAAACATCGTTAGCTGATTAAGACAGCACAACAGCTTCTCCTCATCGCTTTGGCATCCCCTGACAATTCAAGTTGCCAGGGGCAACCACAGGAAGCAGGGTTGGAAGGGGAAAGAGAAAGTACATTGGGTCAGCCAGGGATGTCCTCTGCCTGGCCTATATGATGATCTTTCCTGAAGGGCAAGTGGGGACAAGAGACTAACGCTCTTACTAACGCCCAGGGAGGGCTACACCATGTCGTAAATGTCTCAAATGAGAGATTTTTATGTCCCCTTGGATTAGCTGCAAGGCTGAAGGGCAAGAGTGGAGCCTGCATCTTTTCCCTGCCCCCTTTTCTTGGCTGGGGAATGTGTGTGGTCTGCTGGGCAGAGCCTGGAGTAAGAACCAGGAGGTAGAATGAGTCATCCCAGCTGCGCAGGGATGGATGCAGGAAAGGGGACACTTTGGGACAAATTAGTGACTGTGGGCGACTGTGTTTTTTGTTCTGTGTTTGTGGCAGTCATCTTTGTTAGGGGAACTTTGAGATAATCATATCTCTGATGAAAACTGAGTAAATACAAAACATTTTGGCCTCCTTTGAGTCTGCTTTATCTTCAGTCATTGGTAATGTCATGAAGTCACTTCCCACTTGTCTTTGGGCTTTTGTCTCAAAAGGAAAATTAGTACCGACGAGAGGAGAAACTGTTGCTTTTGGAGAATCCAAGTGAAAGGCAGTGGTGACACATGTTTAAGGCCCTCTGGGGGTCCTGGCTTTGCTTCTCATCCTCTGTGGGCATTTTTGTGGGGGCCACAGCTGCAGCCCTATGGTAGCAATAAGGAGAGGGCCAGAGCCAGTGCCACCAGGAGGCGGACACATCACCCTGGGCAGGTGGAGTAGGAGGCATTTATCCTGCACCAGGGCCCTGCAGAGAGAGAGGCACTGAGTTTCCTGGGCAGAACCCATGATGCGCGGGACACTGGAAACCAGATGCTTTAACATTTTTATCTTTCAAGCTATCTTCAATTTACAATTTCCACCTCAATTTATGTGGGTAATACAAGTTTCATTGAAGATAAAAGCCAGGTTTGGTCTGTGCAGTTCTCAGTGACTGTGGCAGCATGTTCAGGCCTTGCGTGCGCCACTTCTTAACCTGCCACATTCCCTCACCTGCCAGTGTGGGCGTGAGGCTACTGCTCTGAGCTGTGGCTACTTGTAGAGTTGTGCTCGATTTGAGGACACATGTGAGAAGCTTGGGAAACATTTCTCTAACGACAGTGACATTCTCATTTTATCTGTTGCAGAATCACTGGCAGTCTTTACTTGTCGGTTGTAAATTAGTGTTTGGGATTGTGATATATTTTCTAGTCTCTCCTACTTAATCCTCATGCCCCCGAGTAGGTATTTTTCAGAGGTTTTTACCGTGTGTGTGTGTTTGTGTGTTGGGTAAGCTGATTGCCGTGGAGCTTCTCAGTGTTTCAACTCAGTGGTGCTTTTGCCATGAAGAAAATGACAACAATTTGAAGTTATTATCTGGCTGGTTGGGAGAAAAGCACTTTCCGGTTAGTGCTGACCCCAGCAGAAAAGGGAAGGAACCTAAAGCAAGAGTGAGAGAGAAGAATTTGATTTTCACCTTCTAGCCCCTAAGCATTGAATTAAAATGTGGCCAGTCACTGATGAGAGAAGATAGGTGAGGGAATACAAAAGTAAAGTGAACTTATCTGGGGTGATCCATGAACCTGCATTCTATGCATGTCTAAGTCTCGAACAATGAAGCTTTAATTCATTCAATAGATATTTGTTTCCTGTCAACAGATGTTTATTAGGTGCCAGCGTTGCTGCAGGAAACAAGATGAATGGAGTATGCTGGGGGGAGAGAAAAAAAGAGGAAATGTATGGACATAAAATAAGATTTCGGGTAGAGTGAGAGATGGAAGTAAAAGGTCAAATAGAAGTTTAAGAGGGAATGTGAGGAAGACCTGGGGGAGGGTAGGGGGGTGGGCAGCAGTGTAGGGGAGAGAAGGGGAGAGGGAGGGAGAGAGGAGGAGAGGGGGACAGGGAGAAGAGGGAACGGGGAGAGAGATAGAGACAGACGCTGTAGCTGGGGCTTCAATCTCTGGTCTCTGCTCCCTGGGAAGCCCCATTAGATTCCAAAAGGAAGTGTTTTACCTGATTTATGGCTTTGAAAGCTCACTGTGGTGCATTGTCTCTTCTGTACTTTACTTGCTGGGTATCTAGCAGAAAAATCACTGCATTCTCCAAACAATTATTAAGCAGTCTCATGATACTTTTCTTAAAGCTCTAATAACCTCAGGATCTCAGAACTGCAAGTTTGTAATCCTTATTGATTGGGGCTTGGAAAAGGAACAGTCAGGGCAGCAAGGAAGTAGTATATTAACACAGTAGTTTGTAACTGGTGGGGGTGGAGGGAGGGAATCATTAAAAGAAAATGCCAAGAAAAATAATTCTTAATTGATTTGCTGCTATGCATATCTGCACTCAGAGGTCAGACGTTGCGGTGGTGTCAGGAACTTGTTGGTCATTCAGCCATTCGTCTGTCATCCATGGCAGTGTAATGTGGTGAGTCAGAAAAGGGGTCCCAGGGGACAGCTGACTGCGTCTGAGACTCATCTCTGCTACCTAACTACACTAGCCTCTGAGTGACTGCAAAGTAGGGACTATAGGGCTGTGTGAGGATAAAACGAGATCATACACAGTGTTATCGTAAGTACTCAGGGAAGTTGGCCAGCTTCTAGTGAGTTGGTTTGTTAAGAAAATTCTAACTATGGAAGATTTTAAAATGTATGTGTAATAAGTCAGATATTTAGTTTATTTTACATATTTTAGAAGACTGGACAGAATTATGAGACTAAAATATAGTATTTTGGGTGGTATCTTCTGTTGTTGGGGTGACATCATGCAAGCCCTGGACAACAGGCTTGACAAGGATGGCATTGTCCAAAGAAGGGAGACCTAGGCTGGGGCAAATTTACTGTTTGAAATTGGCAGAAGGAATTTACAGTGATGAATGAGGGTTAGAGGTGTGGGACATGGGAAAATGGGCAGCGTCAGATAAAAGTTGCTCATGAAAGGCATAGATGGGACAGATCAGGGGAAAGCAAAGGCTGTCCGTGTGCATGCCCCTGTTTTGGACTTTGATTTTTAGATGCTATCATCTCAATCTCTCTTTAGCATCAATTTTTTTTTTAGCATCATTTTCAACTGAATTTTCTAAAGGAGTATTTTAAAATGTGAAATTTTATTTTACTTTACTTTTTTAAGACTAGTTAAGTGAAGTAATGAGATTAAATGTAAAATTTTAAATGTGAGGTTTAAAAATGTAAGTCCTTAGGAAACTAAAATCGCCCTACCCTATTTTGTGGTGTGGTTACATTTGCTGAATTTGTTTCATGGTGACATCCATTCAGCTCTCCACAAGCCAAGACAGGTGGATTGCTTGAGCTCAGGAGTTCAAGATCAGTCTGAGCAAGAGCGAAACCCCATCTCCACTAAAAATAGAAAAAGTAGCTGGGCATTGATGGGTTCTACGTTCTTGGATTCAACCAACTGTGGATATAAATTATTTTTAAAAATATTTTATTTGTACTGAACATGTATAGACTTTTATTCTTGTCACCATTCTCTAAACAATATAGTCTAACTACTTATATAGCATTTATATTGTTTTAGGTATTGTAAGTAATCTAGATATGATTTAAAGGATATGGGAAGTTTACATAGGTTACATGCAAGTACTAAGTCATTTTAAATAAGGAACTTGAGCATCCTGGGATTTAGGGACCCAGGAGTGGTGTTTTCCTGAAACCAAACCCTGTAGATACCAAAGGACAAGAATATATGGAATTTTAAGTTAGTGCTTGCCTTTGGAAATGCCTATGATTTAAATAGCTGCTTTAAAATAGATTTTAGCTTCTTTTTACTACTGATCTCAGCCAATAGCATAATCTATTATTTTTCCTCCAGGCTGTCTTTTCTCTTCTTTGCCCAAATTATGTCACATTTCAAATAATCCGATTTATGAATAGAAATAATCCTAAAAACACCCCTCATCGAATGTGATAAAATCTTTTTCATGGGATCCTGCTCAATTTTCCCAGACATGTGCTGCCCTTCTGAAGTCATGGTTAGATCAAGAAGTCAAATCTCGTCACTATTTTTACATTTATAATGAGTCAGGGAAAAGCTCCATTTTGGGAATAAATTTGAAATTAAAACATTTCTTTCTTATGTTTCTTTTTTCCCCTTGCTATTTTTTTGTCTCTATTCTTTTTCTTCCCCTCTCTCATCACCCTCCCTCCCTTCCTCCCTTTCTTCTCTCCTTCTTTTTAGTGATTGCGGAAGGAGGAACTCACTGTCTGGAGGGAGAGAGTCAGGCTGCAGTGGGATGATGGGAGCTGAAGTCACTTGGTGACACAGATTCTAAATCACACGTGCTCCTATTAGATTCTTGAGGGGACTGACCCTAACTGACATAGACTTTGAATGGCAAATGATATTTTATATATTAACTGGATGGAATAAGGGAAGATAAGCATTATGAAAGGACAAGGAAACGGAATAGGTTACAATGGACTCCACATCACGTCTGTGCCTCAGTTGTTTATAAAAAGCAGTTAAACATCCCATTCTGGAGGAAATGTAGCAAGGGAAGAAAACAGAAAAACAGTATCAGAAAAGGACAGCTGGGAATTTAGGAGAATTTGTTGTTGAAAAGCTGTAAGATTGAGTTGATTATTGTATGTTTTATAGTAAGAAAATAATGGTTCTCTATGATTCTTGAGATTTTTGAGATAGATCCTTTAAGCCTAATTACAACAAGGAATTAATCTGCTGGCCAGTTGATTCATTACTCACTCTGTGTTGAGTACTTCAGCAAGAGGTGTCAGGAATACAGCCATGTTGTTCATGATCTCTGACCTAACTCTAAGGCAGGAGACCAAAAACATTAAGAAAATTAGAAAAACCAAATAGTTCTAAAAATCCTCATGAGATTATTGGTGCAGAACTGGAAAGCAAATGTCATTGGTGGACATACATCAAAAATCAAATCTTAAGACTAAGATTTGAGAAGGAAGGATTTGGAAATATTAGACTCTTGATGAATATTTCCTTTGCAAATGAAAAATTAGATAAGGTTTCCTTTTTATTTTTTATTTTTTAAATTACTTTTTATTAAATCATAACTTTTACATTGATGCATTTATGGGATTCAGGGTACTGCTTTGATATACAATGTGAAATGTTTACATTGAACTAAGTAACACATCCATCACAATTATACTCCTTTCTTAATAGATTTGAAATGTACCATTGCATCATGCACATTAGGTGAGCCCCCCCATACCCTCCCTCCTCCCATATCCCCCTCCCCTCCCCTCTCTCTCCTCTTCCCTTCTACTTTTTTATGTTAGTTGAATGCAGCTGGAACATATTCTTCTTAGTAAAGTATCTCAAGAATGGAAAAAAAAGTATCCAATGTACTCAATACTACTATGAAATCAATATATAATCACCTACATACTCATATGAATGGCAAAACATAACTATAGTCCAGGAAGTAGAAGGTTTCCTTTTGAATCTTCTCCCATCAGCTGTAGTCTTAGGATAATATGGTTATCATTAAGGGATATATATTGTTTTTCAGATTCAAGTATAGGGCAAGTGAAATATAATTTGTTTGATAAATATTTTACAGGCACTTAATTGCATCTGAAACATTTTTTTAGGGGCTCAGGATATCACACAAAGTGCTCACAAGCACCACCTGCACATTTTCTTTGGTAGGCAGATCTGTGGGTGGAGTGGTAATGAGAGTCACAGCAGCCTTGGTGAGGCCATCATCGGTCAGATTGCATTGTTGGCACTTCCCTCTTAAGTTTATTACTTAATTTCAATAAAGAAAAATAAATATACACAAGTGGAGTGCATTGGCTCACACCTGTAATCCTAGGACTCTGGGAGGCAAAGGAGGCTGAGGCAAGAAGGATCACATGAGCCCAGGAGTTTGAGGTTGCTGGGAGTTACGAAGCCACAGCACTCCACTCAGAACAACAGAGTGAGACTCTGTCATAAAAAAAAAAAAGAACCCCCCCCAAATCCTCCAGGCAAATAAATACATATATTGCTAGAGACAGTAGGGGAGAGGAAAGATAAAGTGGAATTTAGAATTCTGGCAGCCCTAGGTTCGAATCTACCCCCAGCACTGATGATCTAGCTGCATGAGAACAAGCAGTTGTAGTTATTGATAAGCTATGCTTTCCTCATTATAAGTCCCCTGAAGGTGAAAATATTGCCTTGTACAAAATGGTTTTATTTTTCTCTCAATATCTATGGTAGAACAATGGAAGAACAAGGCAGAAAATACAACCATCTACAGCTCTTAACAGTTTGTGACATCCTTCCAGATTTTTCCCTTTCTGTGTATATATTATACTGAATCAAAATTGCTATTTTTTAAGTGACTGTGCTTTTTTCTTTTTATCCTTCATGCCTGGTATATAGACATAATTATTAATAATAAGTATATATTAAGTCAACGAATAACCTTGCTTTTTTTTTTTTTGGTTGCAGCCATCATTATTGTTTGGCAGATCTGGGCTGGATTTGAACCTGCCAGCTCAGGTGTATGTGGCTGGCGCCTTAGCTGAGTGAGCCATAGGCACCAAGCCAACCTTGAAATTCTTGGTTCTCAGATGGTTCCTAGAAAAAAAAATTGAGTCTGTTAGCAATAAGTATAATGCCCAGATTTCTGAGGGTTGAATGAGAACCTATTTGTGTATACAGCAGGCACTCTGTAATTTGAAGCTGTTATTGCCATTATTTTATTTCTCATTGATGAGACAGAGATATTATTAATGGTTGGTTCAGAAGGTGTGAAATTATTAATGATGGTCTTTACTTACAATTTTGAAAGAGATAGTAAATCTAGTACAAAGTGTTTATATTGCCAGTGTAAGAGAACATAGTGTGCATTTTAATTGGCAAAACAAGTTACTAAAGTCAGGGATAGGGAAAAAAAGTCAGTTGCAGGATTTTCTACTCTATGGTGACTTTGAAGCTTTTTTAAAAAAAGTATTTTTGCGACACAGTTTCACTCTGTTGGGCTAGAGTGCCATGGCATCAGTCTAGCTCACAGTAACCTCAAATTCCTAGGATCAAGCAATCCCTTCCTTCAGCCTGTTGAGTAGCTAGGAGTTCAGGCATAGCACCATCATGCCTAGTTTTCTTATTTTTAGGAGAGATGGGATCTCACTTTGTACTGGCTGGTCTCGAACTCCTAATCTCAGTGATCTTCCTGCCTCATCATTCTTGAGTGCCAGGATTACAGGCAAGAGCCACCCTGCCAGCCAACTTTCTTTTTGTTTAAACTTTAGATTAATATGAAGGTACAAATGATTAGGTTACATTGTTTGCATTTCTAAGGTAAAGTTCAAGTTGTAGTTGAGTCCTTCATCCAAGGAGTGTGTTATTTAACTTACAGTGTGCACATTAGGTGAGAGTTTACCAATGGCCCTTACTCCTCCTCTTTCCCCTTCCCTTCCTGCCTCCTACACCCCCAACTTGAAAATACTTATATTTTTCTCTCATATGGATGTGTAGTTGTTTGCCCAGTATTTTCGTATTAGTAATGAGCACATTGGATACTGTTTTTTTATTCTTGTGATACTTTACTAAGAAAAATGTAATCCAGGAAATGCAAAAGATATAAAGTTTCCATCTCTTTTATGGCCAAATAGTATTCCATGGTATATATATATATATATATCACAGTTTATTAATCCATTCACGTGTTGATGGACACTTGAATTACTTCCATGTCTTGGCAATTGTGGATTTAGCTGTAATAAACATTCTAGTGCAAATGTCCTTATGGTACAATGATTTTTTTTTTCCTTCTGGGTAGATACCTATTAATGGGATTATGGGATCAAATGAAAGATCTACTTTTAGCTTTTTGAGCACTCTCCATATTTCTTTCCAAAGAGGCTGTATTAGTTTGCAGTCCCACCACCAATATAAAAGTGTACCCTTCTGGGTGGCACCTGTGGCTCATCAAGTAGCACGCTGGCCCCATATACCAAAGGTGGTGGGTTCAAACCTGGCCTCATCCGAACTGCAAAAACAGAAAAATAGCCAGGCGTTGTGGCGGGCACCTGTAGTCCCAGCTACCTGGGAGGCTGAGGCAAGAGAATCGCCTAAGCCCAGGAGTTGGAGGTTGCTGTGAGCTGTGTGACACCATGGCAGTCCACTGAGGGCAATAAAGTGAGACTCTGCCTCTACCAAAAAAAAAAAAAGTGTACCCTTCTCTCCACATCCACACCAACATCTCCAGCTTTGGGGATGTGGGTTATTTCACTGTGGGTAGGTGATATCTCAGAATGGGTTTGATATGCATTTCTCTGATGATTAGTGATGATGAGCATTTTTTCATGTGTTTGTTGGCCATTTGTCTGTCTTCAGAGAAGTTTCTGTTCAAGTCTCCTGCCCTTTATAAATGGGATTTCTGGCCAATTTTTTTGTTAAGATATGATGGCCTCTGATATCAGCAGATTTGTGACTCATGCTCCATGATGTTAAAGATCTCAAGTTTCCTTTCTTTTTCCACAGGCCTATTGTGGCACTGGATTGTGTGGGTGGAGGAAGGGTCCTGGAAATGCCTTTAGTAAAGGGTCCTTGAACCTCCTTTGGTAGGAGGTGCTCCCAGAATTACTTACAGAATGTTGTAGAGGAAGCAAAATCACGGGGATCACCCGATCTAGTAACTTTATTTTACTTACAGAGAACTAAAGTCAAAAGAGATTGCACAAACTTTTCAAGGTCAAATAGGTAATTAGTAGCAAACTTGGGCTTAGAACCAAAGATTCCTAAGAAACAACAAAATGTGGAAAAAAATACTGGAGTCAGGTGGCTTTAGATTAAATCGTAGTTCTGCTGCTTTATAGGTCCTTTGAGGTTATCAAATCTCTCTGAACTTCATTATCGTCTGTAAGATCATAATCAATTACCTAGCTGTATGAGTTTCCTAAGGCTACCACAACAAATTACCACCAACTTGTTGGTTTAAACCAACAGAAATGTATTTTTTGCACAGTCTGTAGGCTAGAAGTCTGAAGTTAGATGTCAGCAGGGTCATGCTTCTTCTAAACATTTTAAAAATTGTTTACTTATTCATTCCAGATTAATTAACTTATTCACTTGTCAATTAATTAACTCATATACCTATTTATTTATTAATTCTTACTATAGCTTTGGACTTTATTTCTTGTGAAATGGGAAAACAGAAAAATGAACTAGTTTTCATGAACTAGTTTTCTGGATTTCTGTTGACTGAGTTCACCATTAAGATAATTTTAAGTACTACAGAAATAAGAAAAACCATACACCATTAAATTTATATTCTATTAAGTTCTCAAGAAAGCGGTTTTCAAAATTAAATGTGTGCAAGGATCACCTGAGAAGTTTGCCAAAAATGCAGGCTTCCAAATCCAAACCTCAGAGGCTTGGGTGTGGCCAGGAGATATTTGTTTGAAGGAAGGAAAAAAGAAGATTCTGATGCAGGTGGGCTACTAGTCATACTTTGGTAAAAAAAAAAAAAAAATAGCTGCGTGGAGATGCATGTACCCAAAATTATTATTGTTAAATATTTGGGGTCGAACATTTATCACAGAGAAAATAATACAACCAATATGATGAAAAAAAAAATTAAGAAATATTTGCCATTGCCTCTCCAAAGAATGTTTTGCTTTTCATTTTTTGGAAGTCTGTAAGGGAATCTCATCACCATGCTTGAGATGATGTCAACTCTTTCATTCCTAGCCCTTTTTGACATGTAAACCTTTTATTTCACAATCTACATGTTGAGGCAATGTTCTTTTGTTTTACAAGATGATAATATCTGTTAACTATATCACATATTAAAGAAAAATTAATAAGGAATACGTTCAGCTACAGCTGTAGTATTTCAAATATCATCATTACATGTGTTTTTCAAATGCTCTAATATTAGAATCTAGATTCTTCTAATGGAATATCCACTGTAGAATATATGTATAATTGTGTTACAAAGGCGGCATTATAAAATTTATTTATTCTATATCAATATGTACATACAAAGTGATGTCTGTGCTATGAGGAGTTAATAAATGCTTTTCTCTGTTAATTAATCACTTTCTTCAGAATGACAAATGTTCAATTTCTCTTACTTGAGAAGGTAAATAGATGATTTATTTTTAAATTCTTATAAGAGAATGTCCAAATTAGCAAGACCTGGTCTTCCCTTGTGGTTGTTTCAATCTGTCAAATCATCTAACGTAATACTATGAGGGTAAGTTTTAAGCTCGTGAAAAAAATTTATTAATTTCCTTAGCTTTGTGTACACAAGAATCACATGTTACAAATGTTTATTAATATTCGCATTCATGGGCTTTTGTTCCAATTCACTGAGTAAAGTCTGAGAATTTATATTTTAATAAACACCCTAGGTAGAAGGTTGGATGTTTAAGTCTGTGAATTCATCCTAGAAAAAGTGCTACCTACTTCATTGCTGAATATCACCATGGTCACTTTGAGGTACTCTCGTTGGGAGGCTATGCCCCAAGACCAGCACCTAGTCCATTCTTCAAAGCAATTTTGGAATTCTTTTTTCTGGCATGGTCATCACAACTGTCAATACTGTCACCAGATGACCAAGGGGTGTACTTCAAAGGTGATGGTTAGTGATATTCAGCAGTGAGGTATGTAGCACTTTTTCTGGGATAAGTTCACGAACTTAATTGTCCAACCTCATACTTTTGATACCAATAGTCCGTCTTTTATACTTTGGGGAATTATCCTCCAAGGAATCTTGTGAAATAGCTTAGAGGAGTTAATTTTGAGTAATCTGTGCTTTAAAACCATGAGAAGAATTTAGTTCAACCTTAGTTAAGGGGCAGTTAGCGGCACAAAAGAAGCATTGCCAAGCTTTTCAAACAGGAATTTTGGATTTTGATGGCCAATGGGACCAAATACATCATCTTATTTCCTTTTGGAGAGGCATGTTCTGGGAAGCCTGACCTTTTGCAAGAGCAGATATTATCAGAACATCTAAAAAGCATAAAGTTGGGAAAAACCAAAGATGTGACAAAGTAGGTCAGTGATCAACGACATTTGCTCTCTGCCATGTACTGCTCTAAGTTTCTTATTTAACCTTTACCTACTCTACATAGTAGATATTATTATTTGTTCCATTGTGCACATGCAGAAATAAAGAAGTGAGCAGTAAAGTAACTTGCCCCCTTCTGTAGCTTGTGAGAAACAGAGGCAGGATTATTCAGGATCTGAGGGGCCTGACCTGCTCGGAGTAGAAGGCCTGAAGTCTAGGCTTTCACCACTTCCCTATGTCAACAATAACGGGTTGGTTTTCTGGAAAACTCATTGGTTTGTTTTGGCTAAACAAGTTCCCATGGAGGCAAAGCCATGAACTTCATGTCACTTAAAGCTTTTTGATCCATAATTCTTTAAATTTTTGGAAATGACTGACAGGATAGACAAACAAAAGTAATGACAAAGCATTTCCTATAGCTGTGTTCTTGAATACTAGCTCTCAGAAATAACAATGACCTTTTCACGTGGTTACATGTCTAGCTCCTTTTAGAGTCTACAGGAAATTTAGGCATACTTTGGATTAGCAGCAAGTGTTCATCCAATGAACAGAGAGGTAGGCTGTTTCTGCATACCTAGAAGGTACCTGCTGTGCTCTGCAGGCCAAGTAATACAACAATTTGTGTAACAATCCTGTGGCAAGGATGGCAAAGGGACCTTTGAAAGTAAATGTTAAATCTAGATGTATACCATGGAATATTATGCAGCCTTAAAGAAAGATGGTGACTTTTCCTCTTTCATTTTTACATGGATGGAGCTGGAACATGTTCTCCTTAGCAAAGCATCACCCAGATTTTTTAACTAGAACTTAATTAGTCTGAGCAATATGATATCACATAACACTATAATAGCAAGGGGATTTGGGTGGCACCTGTGGCTCAGTGAGTAGGATACTAGCCCCATATACCAAAGGTGGTCGTTTCAAACCTGGCCTCAGCCAAATTGCAACAAAAAAATAGCCAGGCGTTGTGGTAGGCACCTATAGTCACAGCTACTCAGGAGCCTGAGGCAACAGAATCACTTAAGCCCAAGAGCAGGAGGTTGCTGTGAGCTGTGATGCCACGGCATGCTACCAAAGGCAACAAAATGAGACTCTGTCTCTAAAAAAAAAAAAAAAAAAAATAGCAAAGGGAATTTAGTACTCCTCTGACAGCTGGAAATATGCTCTAAACAGAAACTAAACAAAGATATAAAGGACTTAAATGTGACCCTAGAACAACTATACTTAATAGACATACAGAACTCTCCATTCCAATACCAAGGACTATATCTTCTTCTTGTTGGTCCATGGAACATTCTCCAAAATACACAATATTATCAGGGTACAAATCAAACCTCAATGAGATCAAAAGAATTGAAATTATACCATGTATCTTCTCAGATTACAAGGCAATAAAGTTGGAACTCAACTCCAACAAAAATTTTCTTCTCACACAAAGGCATTAAAATTAAACAACCTTATACTGAATGAAAGTTGGTTCAAGAAAGAGATAAAAAAGAAAATCATTAACTTCATGAGCACAACAACAATAAAGACACAAGCTACCAAAACCAATGGGACACTGCAAAAGCAGTTTTAAAAGAGAAATTTATCACATTAGCTGCCTACCCCAAGAAACAAAAGGAGAGCACATTGACAATATAATGAATCATCTTAATGAAATGGAAAGAAAGAGCAATCCAATCACAAACCAAGCAGAAAAAAAGAAATAACCAAAATTAAATGATAAATAAATAAAATTGAATATGAAAGAATCATTCAGAAAATTAATCCAAAAATTGGTTCTTTGAAAAGAGATATAAAATTGATACATGATTGGCCAGATTAACCAGATATGGAAAAGTAAAATCTTTAATCACCTCAAATAGAAACAAAAAGTGGTAAATAACAACTGATACCACAGAGATACAAGAGATTATTTCTGACTACTACTAATAAGCCTATGCCCAGAAATCTGACAATGTGAAGGAAATGGACAAATACCTTGAATCATACCATCTCCCTTAACCAGAAAGAAATAGATCTCTTGAACAGAACAAAATCAAGCACTGAGATTGCAGAAGCCATAAAAGTTTCCAAAATAAAAAAAAAAAAAAAATGGTGGGACCATATGGTTTCATATCAGAATTTTATCACAACTTCAAAGATGAGCTTTTATCTATACTTCAGAACCTATTCCAAAACATGAGGAGGAAGATAACTTCCCCAAACATGTTCTATGAAGCAAACATTGCCTTGATTCTCAAACCAGGAAAGGACCCAACAAAGAAGGAAAACTACAAACCAATTTCAGTAATGAATATTGAAGGAAAAATGCTCAACAAAATCTTAGCTAATAGATTGCAGCTACCCATTAAAAAAATTATATGCCACATCCATGTAGGCCTCATCCAAGGGATTGAAGACTGCTTTAACATACACAAATCTATAAATGTAATACATCATATCAATAGAAGCAAAAATGAAGACCATATGATCCTCTCAACAGATGCAGAAAAGGCATTTGACAAAATTCAGCATCCTTTCTAATAAGATTACTTATGAAAATAGGCATAGGTGACACATTTATCAAGTTAATTGAAGCCATCTATGACAAACCCACAGCTAACATCATACTTAACTGAGTAAAATTGAAAGTTTTTCCACTTAGAACTGGAACCACACAAGGATGTCCACTATTGCCAACATTATTCAATATTGTGCTGGAAGTTCTAGCCAATGCAATCAGGCAAGAGAAGGATATAAAGGGCATACAAATGGGGGCAGAGGAGGTCAAACTCTTGGTCCTTGCTGATGATACAATCTTTTCTCTTTTGTAGGTGTGTATTTCTTCATCTACTGGTTTCAGGTTAGTTTGAGTACATTAGATCCTTGCTTTTCCATTGTTGTGATAGTTTACTAAGGATAATGTTCTCCAATTTCATCCAAGTTAGTACAAAAGATGAAACGTGTCCATCCTTTTATGGCTGAATAATATTCCATGGTATATATATACCACAGTTTATTGGTCCATTCACAGATTAATAGGTACTTGGATTGATTTCACATCTTGGCAGTTATAAATTGAACTGCTTTAAATGTTCGATTGCAAATGTCTTTATAATAACATGATTTTTTTTTCTGCTTCATAGATAGCTACTGATGGGATTGCAGGATCAAATGGAATATTGTGAATCTGACAATGGGTTGATAACTAGAATTTACAGAGAACTGAAATTAATCAACAAAAACGTGCAAACAAATCCGATCTATCATTAGGCAAGGGACATGAACAGAAATTTCTCTGAAGAAGACAAATGAATGACCAACAAACATGTCAAAAATTGCTCACCGTCCCTGATCATTAAGGAAATGTGAATCAAAATCATCTTACATCTAACCTCAGTGAGAATGGCATACATTACAAAGTTCTAAAGCTGCATATACTGGTGCAGTTGTGTAGAGAAGGGGACACTTTTATGTTGTTGGTGGGATTGCAAACCAATACAGCCTCTTTGGAAAGAAGTATGGACTATTCGCAATCAACTTAACGGACAATTTATATCTTCTCAAAAATATGATAAGCCTAAATTGCATAAGATGGTCTTTCCATTCTTCTGTTCTTTCTCATCAATCTCTTATGCTTATAGTCTCAACTATCATCTCTGATCTTTTTCACTTCAAGCTTTGATCTTCACAAGCACTAGATTTTTATCTCCACCCATCTACTAGATGGCATCACTTAAATATTCCAATGTGACACACTTTATCTAAAATAAAATGCCTTTCTTTTCTTCAGATAAGCCTCTCTTTATTGTCCCACGGTTCTATTAATGATATTTCCCTCCCAATCATTAGGGTCATCCTGTAAGACAAATGATAACCTAGCACTTGTCCAAAATTCTAAAGAACATGATCAGGTATAATGGCAGGAGCAAGGATGGGGGCAATGCATTTTCTATACTAAACCAGAAAATAAAAACAAAACAAAAGAAAAAAAAAATCCCAGCTGGATTGGGTAGATCAAATGTTATCTGTGCTTTGCCATTAATGATACTAGCATTTGGCACACTGAAAGTGACACCTGTTAAAAATAATTGTAAAATTATAAACTATCTAAATCTTTACAATTATATAAAGTCAAACAGTTGACTGTGTTGATCCAAGATAGTATCAAAAAGGAAGAGTTAACGGGGCTTAAAAAGAAAGCTTTCATTTGGGAATATTTTTCGCTCACAGATAGTCAAGGGTTTGGCACAATTAGTATTTTAGATGGCACTTTAAAGAATTGTTCATATCATTACTGACTCACTTTAAAAAAATTAGGAATAAAAGCAAACTTAAAATATGTAAATTTTATCATGAATATTATTTATTAATAAATATTTGCTTCATTATAACTTTGTCTTTGATATTCAGCCTGTAAAGTTAGAGCTTTCTCCCAGTTTCTAATTCAGAAGTTTTAAAAATAAGATCAATTTGCTTAGTTTTAGTATATGAGACAATCAAAATATTGTTAGTGCCATTTACCTGAGGTACTTCATTTGCTATTTGTACCTAAAAATAATTAATGCATTTCAATGGAAAAAAAAATTCAAAAAAAGTCAAGTAATTTTCTCCACATTAGTGGTTTGTGTGGCTCATAGCTTAGGATGAGTCTTTGTGACTTCAAAACAAACAAACAAACAACACCAACAACAGCAAAAAACACTTTGATAGAATGCCCTAGTGAGACTGGTTGGGGGGTTATAGTTGGGGAGAAAGATGTGTTCTTCACATTCTAACATATAAACCATGAAACATTTCAAAACTTAATTTGTTTCATGTTAATGGAGATCTTACTGCCATACATTTTGGTTTGCTAAGAGGTAATAGCTTTGATGATCTCTCTGACTCATTTTCAGGGAAAAGAGTATAAAGAGTGAGAACATATTCCAGATCAGTGGTTTTCAAAAGGAATGATATTGGATCTGGATCCTAGAGATCATTTAAGAAACTTTAGAGGACAATTTTGAGTCATGAAAATTGTAAAGAGTGAGTCCTCCTGGCATTTAGTGATCAAGAGCTAGAGATTCAATAAGCAGTCACCACAGAAAATGATACTGTGTCTTTGACCCTATAACTTTGAATGTTCTGTTAGACATTCATTTAAGAAATATTATCTGAGCTAAAGAAATATCTGAGCCTAGAAAACTATCTGAGCTTATAAAATTTAGTTCTAGGATACATACAAACTAAATCAATTAGGTTAATTTTAATAAGCATTGCATTTTTCAACAATGTAACTAGCACATACAGTGAGGGAATAACTGTGTAATAATGTACCTTAATTTATGTAGAATTTTATTAAGACCTGCTCATCATTCAGAAAATTGTATGGTATTTGAATTGACAATTTAAAATTCCCAAATTGGTTTGAAATTTTAGCTGTCAAACTTGTAGTAAATTATATGGGTATATAAGTGTATGCATTGTGTCATCTATTGTAGTCAAGTCCAAGTATCTACATATTGAAATACTTATCATTTTATTATGATATATTTTTAAAATTCTACTTTAAGTTATGTACTTGTGTTTGTGTGCACGGAGGTTATTGGAACTGTTGACTTAATTTCAGCACAGTAAAGAGAGTGTCATGACATATTTGTTATTAAAAATAAGGTCATTAGACTTAAAGTTTCTTTTCTTTTTTTTCTTTTTTGTAGAGACAGAGTGTCACTTTATCACCCTCGGTAGAGTGCTGTGGCGTCACACAGCTCACAGCAACCTCCAACTCTGGACTTAGGCAATTCTCTTGCCTCCGCCTCCCAAGTAGCTGGGACTACAGGTGCCTGCCACAATGCCTGGCTATCTTTTCTTTTCTTTTTTTCTTTTTTTAAGACGGTAGAGTGCTGTGGCATCACACAGCTCCCAGCAACCTCCAGCTCTTGGGTTTAGGCAATTCTCTTACCTCAGCCTCCTGAGTAGCCGGGACTACAGGTGCCTGCCTAGACTTCAAGTTTCATTGAAATTGTTTTAGAAAAAAAGATTGAATCATGGTTTGAGATTATAACTCTTTGTAGAGATCATTTTGTCTATAAAATTGAAATAATAATTTACCCACTATGGTGCTACACAGATTAGATTATGCATGTATAGCACTAATTATACTGCCTATTACACAAAAAGTACTCAAAAAATAGGCGACTAATTATTATATGGTTATCATTTCTGGTAATGTATGCCACATTTCTTAAAAATATAAACAACATTACTGTATAGAATATGTATTCCACTTGACATGGTTGAACACTGATCCTTTCCAATCACCTTCACTCATCTTGTATGTCCCCAAAGCCCTTCTATTGCCTCTTATTCCATAAATTGATCCTCACAGTCTCATTTTCATCCCTATAATCTCTTAATTTTGGAGCATCCAGGGCTCAGAGTTTGAACATCTTTTCTTCCCTATATATAATAACTCTATTGGTGGTCTCATCTGTCCCATAGCTTCAAACACTATCCATATCCTAAAAATTCACAAATTAATATGTACAGCTAGGAACACTCTCTTCAACTTCATATACGCAACTGCCAACTTGATATCTCTGCTTATCTAATATGTATCCCAAATTAACATATAAAAATGAAACTTCTAATATCACATCATCTGAAAATAGACACCACATGTTCTCTGTAATAAGCGAGAGATAACAATGGGTAAATGTGGTTATATAGTTGTATAAAGGACTTTGGAAACTAAGAAGGAGCATGGTGGGAATTGGGGAGGGATAAAACTTACCCATTGGGGGCGGTGCCTGTGGCTCATTGAGTAGGGCGCCAGCCCCATATACCAAAGGTGGTGGGTTCAAACTTGTCCTCGGCCAAACTGCAAAAACAGAAAAATAGCCAGGTGTTGTGGCAGG
Organism: Arctocebus calabarensis; assembly: GCA_963573935.1. NCBI lineage: Eukaryota > Metazoa > Chordata > Mammalia > Primates > Lorisidae > Arctocebus > Arctocebus calabarensis. The sequence continues at coordinate 28,042 of CAUYON010001395.1, forward strand.
CACCTGTAGTCCCAGCTACTCAGGAGGCTGAGGCAAGAGAATCGCCTAAGCCCAGGAGTTGGAGGTTGTTGTGAGCTGTGTGACGCCACGGGACTCCACCAAGGGTGATAAAGTGAGACTCTGTCTCTACAAAAAAAAAAAACAACAAAAAAAACTTACCCATTGGGTACAATGTATACTACTCTGGTGATGAGCAGAGCACACTAAAATGCCGACATTAGCATTATATAATTTATCCATGTAACAAAAACTCATGTACTCCCTTAATATTTAGACATTAAGATAAAACACAAATGATAACTAGAATGAAATCATAAAAAATTATAAATTAAAAATAATAATTTCATTTCTACTACCATATTTTCCTCTGTACTACTGCATCTTCACCTTTCTAGAAATGTAGAGAAAGAATTCTGGAAAAACCTAGTAACTTCTCTCTTTCATTCAATCTTATAATCCAGTTTATTAAGAAATCTTCCCATTGGCTCTATTGAAAAAAAATCTTAATCATGACCATTCTCACCACTTCTACTGCTGCCACTCTAGGCTAAATTTCCATTATCTCGTCCTTGTATAATTACATTGTCACGCTAATTGTTCTCCCTTCCTTCACCCTTGACCCTCACCTCCACCTGTATTCACAACGAAATAGCCAGAGTGACCCATTTAAATAATAAGCACTCCAGTGCCTCCTCATTTCACTCAAAGTAAATTCCAAGCTGTGCAATGACTTATGAATTCCTAAACTGTACAGATTTCCAACCTCATCACTAACTATTTTTTCCCTTGTTCTCTCACTTCAATTGCCCCAATCTGGGTGCTGTTCCTGGAAAATATTTCCTGCCTTTGGACTCTATGTTTCCTCCACCCAGAATGTTATTCCCTCCCCAACCTCCATTATAGTCATAGCTGCTCCATTATGTCCTTAACGTATCTGCTCCAATGTCAAATATATTCAATTAGATTTACCTTGACATCAAAACAAAAATTGAAATCCACTTTAGTGGGTATTCCCTACTATGCCCACATTATCCTCCTACTTGATTTATCTTTTTCTCCATAGAACGAATCACCAAAATGTTATATAATTTACTAATTTATTTCATCTTCCTCCATTAGAATGTAAGTATCATGAGGCAGAGATTTATAATTTTTATTTATTGAGGTATCTCTTATACCTAGAACAATATCTGGAATGTAGGAGGTGCTTAATAAATGTTTATCAAATAAATATGTGAATATTCTACCTTTTATTTAATAAAAGAGTGAATAGACCATGACTGAAATATTGCTTCCTCCATCATGCTATTACATACATAATTACATGAAAAAAAAAACATTTCAAATTATTGATGCCTATACATCTATTTGATTTATGCAGCAAAACAAATTAAACGTGAAAGCATTTTACCTAGCATTTTATAAAGTGCTTTGAAACACAGGTACACAAAATTTTTTCACATTGACATTTTCCCATTAATCTAACTATTTTGAGTGGCATACAAAATATGGAATGTTATCTTCATTTAACAGAGGGAGAAATGAGGCTACAGAAAATAAGTCATTAGACGAGGAATCCATGTCTTCTCATTTCTGGGCACTCTACTTTCTCTTTTTAATGGTGCATTTACACTTTTATCTATGATTCTTTGCACATAGGCTAACTAGAGAAAACATTTGGATGGACTCAATTAGCCAGTCAACCTATTATTAATTACGACAAACAATTTACTATGCATTTTTAATGTGGAATGGAAAAAAGTGACCTAAATGCTGACTCTGCTGACTCTTTTGTATGTCTCAGTCATTAGAGCTACATGTGCGGTATTCACAGAATCTGCATAATAGCATTGACAGAACCAGGAATGACAAAATGATGTCTTCTTCATGTATTACTGACACTTATCACCTCTAAGATGTCTTTTGCATTAGGAGCTCAATAAATATATCTTTGTGATGGATGAAAATAGCCCAAGTGAGTACAAATACATTATGATTAAGATAACTTTTCTTTTCTTAGCTCCTCATGCAATGGTAATATTTTTAGGTTGCATTGTCAGTTTCCAAACAGAATAGGCCAAAAAATAAATTTTCAATATATGTCCCTACGTATTTTATTCATTGTTTTAAATAGATGATGTGATCTTTGGGAAAATAAGAGATCCAGCTGATGACAGACCAATTAATGAGACTAAATGTCAATAGAGTTGTATGAAAGGCATTTAACATCTCAAGACACATTGGAAAGATGAAAAACACTTGAGGATATTTTATTTTTGGATAAATAATGAAGCATCTGATCATAAAGATCTGCTAAAGTAAAATAGACCATATGTATTATGACATTCAATCAATCACTAATCTCATGCTCATGTATTTTTGGCTAAAAAGTTGTTTTCAATATGAATTGAGCAAAAAAGGTCCCCTTAAGTTAGCACTAAGAATCACCAGACATCATTAAGATAATATATTTTTTTTTCCAGGCACACAATTTAGAAGCATCAAATATCAGTGATTACTGTATTCCAATTTATTTGTGTCCAACTCATTTCCTGTTCGATTTTTGTCAGGCTAATAGTAGAGTCAGTTACATCCCCTATTTCCTAAGTTGCCTAAGTGAACATTAATATGAGAGAGAATAATTCTTCTTTACTGCCTGTGAATGCTTGAACTTCATGTTTATTAATAAGGAAACCAAGACAATGAAATGTGGCTTTGTATGTAGTATACAATTCAGAGTGCTCATTGAGAACAGGGCTCTTCTAGATAAAACATTTTTATTTATGAAAGATAAGATGTAGTACAGTATTGGTATTTAAAATCATTAAGCTAAAAGTAAATTTGTCTGTTCTTGTTTATTTAGCAAGGGCTGTTTCTTAACATAAATGTTTAAATGGTTGTTAATAAGATTCTATACACTAATATCACAAACACTTGGAAGTTTTCATAAACACATGTTCTCCAGTTCTATGTTGATAACTATTCTAGAGAACTGATGTGTGTTTTGTAAAGAGGCATTGGCATTTCTCTATTAGAGGTGATGTGATTTGATTACTTATAATGGTCCATCCATTGAGTAGTGAGGCAATTTTTGTGAATAGGGATTTATAGTATTAATAGTTTAAGCCCAATAAACTGTTCATGTGGCTATTTACAGCTGTAACAGTTGCAAAACAGCAACTTTAAGAAATACACACACACACACACACACATAGGGTGCTAAAAAATTTATACACATTTTAAGAAAGAAGAAAAACTATATTAAAATTGTAATACTCAATATATACCAATAATCAAAGATGAATACAAGTCATGTTGAGCACCTCTTGTAATTGCAGAGGTCAAAAGTTACTTGAGTATTGCCAATTTAATGCATTTTTTTTCTTTCTTAAAATGTGTATACATTTTTTGGCACCATGTGCATGTGTGTTCATGTATGTGAATTCCTTATTTCTCTAGGAATAAATCACACTTAATTATTGTATATACTCCTTTAAATATGCTTCTAAATTTGGCTTACTATTTTTTTTAAAAATAATTTTTTGCATTGATAATCATAAGAATATTGTTCTATAATTTTCTTATGGAATGTTTATCTGGTTTGGACATGAGAGTAGTGCTCATCTCATAGTTTGACAATGTTCTCTCCTCATTTTTTTTAAGAATAGTTTGAAAAGTTTTGGTGTTACATATTGTTTTTAAAACAATATATATATATTTATATATTTCATTGTGGTAAAATACAGGTAACATTAATTTTAAAATTTTAACCATTTTTTTCATGTATAATTTGATGGTACATGTACAAAATACATCCACAACGTTGTGAATTTATCATCACCAGAACCTTTTGATATCCCCAAACTGAAACTCTGTACTTGTTAAACACTAACTTCCAATTCACTCCTCCTCCCAGCCTAACATTCTACTTTCTAGTTCTATAAATTTCTCTATTTTGTGCACCTCCTATACTATAGATGGAGTCATACAATATTCACCCTTTTGTGAATGACTTTTTTTACTAAGCACAGTGTCTTCAAGGTTCATTTATGTTCTATCCTGTGTCAAAATGTCCTTCCTTTTTAAAGGCTCAATAATATTCCCTTGTGTGGATGTACCACTTTGTTCATCCATTCATCCACCAACTCATGTTGCTTCCACCTCTTGACTATTGTAGAAAATACTGCTATCAATATTGACTTACAAATATTCATTTGAATCTCTACTTTCAATTCCTTTGGGGATGTATGTAGAAGAAAGATTATTGTATCAGATGGTGATTCTATTTTTTAATTTTTGAGAAACTACTATGTTTTTCCATAGCAGCTATGCCATTTTACATTCCCACCAGCAATGCACAAGGGTTTTAATTTCTCCACATCCTCATGTTTCACCTGCATTTAAAATATCTTGGCATAAGTTAGGCAGCAGGATTTAAGGTGAAGTGAGTTAGCATTATGATTTCTGAGCACTTTAGAGGATGAATTGACATTATGGTTTTGGAAGAGTAGAAAGAAAAGAAGAGAAGATGCCTACAAGTTTTAGGGACTAAACAAATAGGAAAGAACCAAAGGGATCCAGCAGACTAAACTTTTTTATTTTCAGAATAGTTTGGACATTATAAAATACTATCACATGGTTCAAAGCTGATGCAACAAATATTTTCATGAAGGATAAAATCACATGATTTTCTCAATAAATGAATAAAAGTTTTTGAGAAAATTTAAAACCCTTTCATGTTAAAAAAATGGTCATAAACTATGTACCTAGATATAAAAAGAATGTACAATAGCTCAATGTATAAAGACCACATATGACAATCCCACAACTAGTATCATACTCGATGGTGAAAAATATTTCCTCTTTAAGTATTTGATAATATTCAGCAAGGAAGCTACATAATCCAGGGCTTATTTTTCTTGGGAGGATTTTCATTATTCAATAAACTTCTTATTCATTATAAGTCTATTCAGACTTTCTATTTATTCATGATTATCTCTCATTAAATTGTGCATTTTGGGGGAAGGAGCCAAGATGGCGGTATGGAGCCAACTTTCTGCAGACGCTCCCATCCAGAAGGAGAGTTAAAGGACAGAAATTTAGCAAGAAAGCCAATGGTTTGGAACCGAGCCAAAAGAGAAGAGCGAAGAACCCACATCAACCCTGCTGGAGTGACCTACAACCCCAAGGATACAAATAAAAGGTACAGAGCACATCACCAAGTGGAGCACATCACCTTGCCTCTCCCCCCATGAGATCAGCTTGCAGCATACTCCATACTTCCATACAAACAAGCGAGCAGAGTTCAGATGTCCTCCCACTCTAACCCACGGGAGAGACCCTCTAAAAACCGGACCTCCTTCCCCTACTAGGGTGCCGCAGCACTCTCCTGCCAGGCATAAAGCTGTATAAAAACTGTACATATTCTCTACCTGCAAGTTGGAACTCCCGGCACTCCCCTCCACTATCACCCTGAGGTCTGGAGGTCTGTCCCCCACAGAGTCCAGATTTTTGGACACTTTCCCAAGGGGTGCAGACAGGGTATGGGCTGTACCTGATCTGTGCTATTTCCCAGCTCAGGAGCAGTGAGAGGAGAGTGAGCCAAGAAGTGGCTGGCCAAAGCGGACAGGCAGTCCCCTGAGGCACCAAGCCGCAATGCTGAGAAAGGTTTGCTAAATCTTGGCCACACCTAGCCCTCAGGGAATGACAGCTGAGACAAAGGGCTAAAGATCAAAGACTGAGTCAGGACTATTAGCAGCCCAGTGTCTCTTCCAGAGGGCAGAAATTCTGCGAACTTCTGTTCTATCAGCTTTTTCATCTACTTTACATCAATCAGGGACAGGGCTCAAACTGAGTGAAACGCCCCAGCCCCTATCAAGTCCCCAGGTTGTCAGGCCTCACCTCCCCTCCACCAATAACGACATAACTGGTGGACTGACTGAGAAGCCACAGAGCCCTGTGTGACCTAGGCAGGCACAAACCTCTAGAGCATCTGCTCATTGGAGGGAACTGGACCACAGCCCTGCAGGGTTACCAGAGACTGGATGTGACAGAGGGGCAAGGCAGGGAAGGAGGTATCAACCTTCCCAGGCTAATTTACTGGCTGGGGTGGGCGCTCCTGTGCTCACAGAACCCTGGAGCGAGTTATACTAAAGCTGCCAGCAGACTTCTGCTGTCTAGTCACCAGAGACTTTTCAACCCTTTGATTTGAGGTTGGTACTGGCTGGGACAATTGATTGGTACCTCAGGTATCACCCGAGGACTTTCCAACGTTGTACACTGGGTGTGCAGTAGTGGGAAGGTTTGATTATTTTCCTTTCCAATTGTTGTGGAATTGTTGTGGGGGGCATGGTGACCTAACTTCTGGTTTTCTGCCACAGCTCAGATTCAACACAGAATAACTGATTCTCTAGGGTAAGACAGAGACCAGCTGAAAATAAGACAGAGCCACTTAACTGCACCACATCAAGAAGGCCCCCAGTTTTGAAGGCAGTAGCAAAGTAAGGGTTGGTAAAACTCTAGGGGGAAAGATACAAACACCAGTCCCATCTTACAGGCAAAGGAAGGACTGGTCAATCACTACTCCTAGAACCCCCAACCCAACTTATCCTTACCTACTCACCCAGCCAAACAGTGCAAAATAAATATGGGGCGGAATCAGCGGAATATCTCTGGAAACATGAACAACCAGAGTAGACCAACCCGCCCCCAAGAAAAAATTTGGCAGACACAAATGATGATCCTATGCATAAACAGATGGCTGAGAAATCAGAAATTGAATTCAGAATTTGGATTGCAAACACGATCAGTAAAATAGAGGAAAAATTAGAATTAGAAATTCTGGGAGCATTTCAAAAAATTGTCTCAAGAAGACAAAGAATACAAAGACCAAGTGACCAAAGATTTTGACACATTGAGACAAGAAGTTGCAGCCCTCAAAGAGCTGAGAAATAGGGTAGAATCCCTCAGTAACAGAATGGAACAAACAGAAGAAAGGATTTCTGACATGGAAGACAAAGCTTTCGAACACTCCCAAACCTACAAAGAGCTAGAGAAATGGAAGGCAAAAATGGATCATTCCTCAACAGCTTTCGGATAACTCGAAGAAAACCAATATTCATTGCATAGGGATACCTGAAAACGACAAAGTGGAATCACAAGGCCTAGAGTCTCTTCTTTATGAGATTATGAAAGAGAATTTTCCAAACATGCCAAGAGATTATGAAATTCAGATAGCAGACAGTTTCAGAACCCCAGCACAACTCAACCTGAATAAGACATCCCCGAGGCACATCATAATTAAGTTTACTAAAGTTAATATGAAAGAGAAAATTCTGAAAACAAACAGACGCAGGAAATCTATTACCTACAAGGGGAAGAATATTAGAATAACTGCAGATCTCTCTGATCAAATCTTTCAAGCTAGAAGAGAATGGGCATCGGCTTTTAATCTCCTAAAACAAAATAACTTTCAACCCAGGATCCTGTACCCAGCTA
>CAUYON010001398.1:0-11340 GCA_963573935.1 Arctocebus calabarensis
TTTCTCTGAATTCTGTTATTGAAATGAAGGGCAACCTTCATATAAGACTGTCTAAATCTATACCCCTGTGATTTTCCATCCACTTCATCCCCTGTTCTCGTGTCGGGGCCAGATCTTCAGTTTACCTCTCACAAGGACTCCTTCTCCTGAGACTCTGTTACAGCAGAGCACTCTGTCCCTCAAACTCTGTGCTTCAGTCCCGGTCCTCTCCTCTCTCTGTAAGTCTCCACGTCTCATCTGCAGCCTGTGGAGATGCTGGGTGCCCCTTTGTCAGTGATCTCCTCATCTGAGAAGTGAGAAACCCCAGTTCTGCTACCAGAAGAGAAGTCACAAGAGATTGGGAACTCCTCTCAGGCTCACAGAAAGGTCTTGGGGAGAGTGAAAAGTGTGTGTCTAGGGATAGGAGTCATTAACTCGGGCCCTGGTAACTTGTATGATCTAAGCCTCTGCTCTTCCCTGTGTTCTGTCTTTTCCATCTTGGTCCCCAGGAGCCCAGACGAGACTCACCACACTGACCCAGGCAGTCTCTGTGCTGCTCACTGCCCCAGGTGTCCTGAAACAGACCATTAGCAAGAGGACGTTGCTGGTCAGCAAGTGGAGACTGGTGTGCATCTCCCCAGGCCTCCAGCTAGGGGTGCAGAGGTAATGGCACCTGGGCTTGACAGAGCCCTCACTGCTCTGTGCAAAGTGACAGCTCATTCTCTTCACTCTTCCTTCCTGGTATCTTCTCACCAACAGCTGCTGTCGCCTCCATCTTTTCTAAATAATCATTTTGTTCAGTGACTTTCCAATGCTATGGGGTGTGTGAAACTCCTTGCAGGGGACCCAATTTTATCCTCCATTTCCATACTTGGGGAACCTAGTAGGTCTATGCAAGGGGTCCCTGCTCTGTCTCAGTTTTCCGTGTGAGTGAAAACAGTGAAAAGTGAGCATCAAGAACCCTCATTATAGAATCTTATTTAGGGGTGGGTCAGAGGGAGGAGAACTGTCAGGTGAGTCTCAGACCGAGACGTGCAAGGCAGTCCTGATGGGAATGAGTTTCCAGAGACTCAGTGTCCCCAAGTCACAGACTCATCTGAGCTGACATTCACTGAGGGACATCATGGCTCTCTAGAGTTAAATGAGAGTGAAAGTGAATGCAGGGGGCAGGACGCCATACCTCAGATGTCATGAGGTGCTCAGGCATCTGGCACTCTTTCCATTTTATTCCCATGTCTACTACACAACCATAGAAGAGGCTAAAATGCCCCTGTATTAAATCTTCATCACCGAGACAGAAATAGGGCACTTTAAGAATTAGCGTTTAGAAATGGGAATCTGAAGAAAACATTATAATATGAGCACATAGGACATAGAGAAGGATGTAGGATGTTTCTGACCTCATATGAGTCCCATTAACTAGAGAATGATGTAACTGAAATTGCTAGAAAGAGCCTGAAACACACAGGCCAGGGGAAAAGTAACCATTCCTGAGAGAAATGTGGAGAAGGAGAGAAGAGGAAGGACAATCAGATGGGCCCTTTGGCATCTCTGAGTCATGGTGTCCAATCATAACTACCTGGTGAGACTTTCATTCCAATGATCACTTAGAACTCCCAGCCTAAAATTCACAGTTCAGTGATCTGAAGTGTGGCTTGGGCATCAGTCTTTTGAAAGGTTCCCAGGTGCTTCTAACAAGGGGATGTGGTACTGTGAAAGATATTTTGGTTCCCTTCTTTTGGCATAGGGCTCTTCAAATTCTTTTTCTTCTCCTGAGGAATGTATTTTTTCTTTCTTTATTTTCTATTTTTTTTAGATAGTTTCAGATTATATAGGGGAACATATGTGTTGTTACATGAATTTCTTTTGTATAGTTTGAGTCTAAGTTCCTAATATGTTCCTCACTCAGATAGTGTGCTGTGTACCAATGAGGTATGAGGTTACCCCTCCTCTCCTGCCACTTCCCACCTGCTTGATTCCCATGGAGTTTCACTTGCATCTATGCACAACAAGTGTTGATCAGTTAGTACTAATATACTTGTGAGTGCATGTGGTGTTTGATTTTCTGTTCCTGAAATACTTTACTTAGAAGAATGTTCTCAAGTTTCATTCAAGTTGTCACAAAGGATTCAGGTCATCATGATGAATGGATGAGAAGTACATTCCAGTGTACAGTTACAACATTGTATTCATCTAAGCCTGTATTGTTGGGCACTGGGTTCAGTCCTCGTCTTTATGACTGTGAATTTTGCTGAAAACAACATTCATGTTCACGTGTCTTTCACAAAGAGTGTTAGTCCTCAGAATGGACATGCCTTGGAGGGATTTCCTGATCTATTGCTAGTAGTACTTTTGGTTCCCTGTAGTGGCTCCATGTGATTTCCGAAGCAGATTCTACTGGTTTGTTGTCCCACCAACGCTGTACAAGTGCTGCTTTCTAGCTGCATCCACACAGGCATCTGTAGCTTCGAGAATTCTTAATAAAAGCCATTCTCACTGGATTTAAATGATATCTCAGTGTGGTTCTCACTTGCATTTCCTTGATTAGGAATGTTACATGTGTTACACATATATTGGCAAACAGTTCCTATCCTTTGGAAAGCTTCTGTTCAAGTATTTGCCCAACGTTTTATAGGATTGTTTCACCTATTTTGCTGTTTGATTCCTTTATACATTCTGGTTAGCAGCCCATTATCAGAGGTGTAGTGTGCAAATATTGGCTTCCGTTCTCTGGGGTGTCTATTTGTCTTATTGATTGTAATTTTTTATGGTAATATTGACTAAGGGCTGACAACTCCAAGGTGCTTTCAGAAGGGGGGATGGAAAAGGAAGAGATGGAGTCCACGTTAGAGAACTGGGACATTCAGCCTCATTGTTTACCTCTAGAAAAAGGATTGGGGTTAAAGATGAAGTTAATCATCAATGCCCAGTAGTTTAACTTATCAGGCCTAAGTAATGATGCCTCCATAAACCCCCTTCAGAAAGTGAAGGCATCAAAGGATCTCCTAAACAACCTTGTGGTCCTCCTTCTCCTGTGTTTTCCAAATCACCGATGTGTACATTACAAGAAACAGTAAAAGAGGATATATTGGAAAAGAAAAGCCTCAAACGATCTCCTGAAGAACCTCTATCTTGTGTTGGTCCTCTCTCTCCTAAGTTTCCCAAACTACTGATAGAAACAATTAAAGAAGAAGAAATACATCCTGAGGGAGATAGCATGCTAAAAGAGGAAAAACTTTCTAAAGATTCTGATAATTTGTCAACAGAGTCAGAAAGTGCCTTGAATCTTGATCGTGGAAATATTATGCATGCTACTACTTCAGTCTCCAGAGATAATTCTCAAAATATGCCAGGCACCTCAAGCTCACCACTAGTGGGGAGTGCATCATTCACCAAATTGCAAGTTCCGAAGAAAAATGAAGGTATATTTAAAAACAGTTATTCTCAACCATTGTTTTTGTCTTTCCCCTTGAGGTTTACATACCCAAAAGTATCCCCTGAGAGTGTATCAAATTGGGGAGGACAGGTCTGACCTTTCTCTTCACTGTCAGAGGGATGCTCCAGTCCTCATGGCATCACAGAACTCTCTGAGGAGCTGGATCATCAACCATGTCTCTGATAGAGACTTTTCAGATTATCCCAGATTAGTGGCTCTTGAACAGCTGTAATTTACCATTTCCTTGGTACTACCTGGACTCAAAAACCTCCCATGACTCTGGAGACTGGAAAGACACACTCCCTCGCTCTCTTTCTGATGTATATTCTTTATCTCTTTTGAGATCTTTCCTGGGCTCAGTCTGTGTGTGGTCCCTAGATCTGGACTCTGACATACTGTTGCTACAGCCACACCATTTCCACATTGTCCACATCCTTAGACCCACCAAGAAGATGGTGCACACATAAACAGGCAGTATCCTGTTGCCATTTGGAAAGAGACAGACCAGTCTTCCATATGTAATATGTATTACAAACAAGGCTAATACCCTGTGCCCTTTTAACGATTAAGGATGAAGAAGAGTGAGGGTGGGAAGAAGTACTTTGTCCTTTTTCTCCAAGTACTCATCTAGGCAAGGTTGAGGAGTAAAGGAAGTGGGAACCAAATAATTTTCTTGCTTTTCATCACGGATGTCATCTATGGTCAACCATGCTATATGCACATGCTGTGACACAATTAACATTATCTCATCCTCCACCTGTCTTTATTTGATTTGAGAGTTTGTTTGTAGAGAGTCTGAAGAAATGTGCTTATTCTATAAGGAGTAATACACCCTGAATTCTTAAGTATTACATCTTCTTCTTCTTAAGAAGACCTTAAAGGCAGTACCTGTGGCTCAAAGAGTAGGGCGTTGGCCCCATATGCTGGAGGTGGCGGGTTCAAACCCAGCCCCAGCCAAAAAAAAAAAAAAGAAGAAGAAGAAGAACTTAAAGACAGGTCTTCTTAGTAAAAGGCTCTACAAGGTTATTTCTAATGTTGAACATCTTACTTCCAGATGTTTGCCTAATTGTGTTCATGCCAAAATAGCCTGGTTTTGTGCTTCAAAAGTCTAGCTTTTGGTCTTCCTAGGAATGGGAAGACTAGTAGTAATAAAATTACTAGTAGTGTACTTAATTGATAATAGAAATGGTAACTTAGTGGTACCAATGGTATTACATGAGAATAGAAATCATAATTTTCATTACTGTCTGACATTATGTACCAGGCACATAATATTTTATATGGCCTCATATGTTATATCATTATAACAATTCCTTGAAATGTAGATGCTGTTAACATATTTAGGTGAGAAATCTCAAGTCATTTGTCTAAGGTCCTTCAGCTAGAAAGTGGCTGGGCCAGTCCTAGAACCCAGTCACTCTGGTTCTAGGACCCATACTCTTAACTCCTGTCCTACCTGCATCTCCAGAGAACAGGTGAATGTTTCACTTGAAAACTGTCTAGAGCAGGGGTGTCCAACCTGAGGTCCACAGACCACATGCTGATTTTGTGAGGACTTTTTTTTTTTTTTTTTGCTTCCCTGTGGTGGTGGGTATCACAAAGAGAATGCATGGGCCATATTTATTTTTTCTAATCAGCTGTTGTTAGTGTTTGTGTATTTAATTTTAAAAAAGGTTCACCCTGGTCTAGAGATACCCTTACTATTATTTTCTTTAAGCTATTGGAACTGTTACTTAAAGCTGACTACCCTAATAGCCAGTGATGCTCACACATCATCTTGTCCTGCCCCATTATTTGAATGAAAGAGATTGCCAACCCTTATTGTGGGATAGAAATCCAATAACATTGGGGGGGCAAGAATCACTTTCATTATATTTATTTCAGAAATATTTATTAATATCCCAGTATTTAGTACATACAGGGTAGCCATGAAGTTTGTATGCAATTTTTAAAAATAAAATATTAAAATAGTTTACAATTTTAAATTGCACATGAACTTTATGGCCACCCCATATAAAGAAAGCAGAGCCATTCAAGAGAAACACATGTCTAGACTTTATTTTTCACATGATTAGTTTGTTTCATATAATTATTCTAATAGCAGAACCGTAATGTTTATATAGATTTCTCTGATTGTTTTGAAGGTATGAGTCCAATTAAATTATTTTTCCATAAGTTAAAAAAGAGAAAATCTTACAGTTTTATTTTTGGTATAAGATTAGTTTTATACCAGAAATGATATCTTTATATATAGTTTATCTATAGTAATCTGTAAAACTAGTTACATCATATTCCAGACGTACTAGATGGTGATGTCAGAAACCAGAAATCCCACAAAAATGTAAATTAATTTACAGATAGGATTCGCCTTGACAATAATTTTTTAATATTAAATTATGTCTTCCTTGAGTTAAAAGAGATGGTGTTTCTGTGTAAATTGTCAGAATGCTTTAGGCATGGCATGTTCATCTTCATGTTTTTCTCTGACAAGTGGAAAGGAGGATATATGTGTGTGTATTTTTATTTCTTTTCTTTCTTTCTTTTCTTTTTTTTCTTTTGAGACAGGGTCTCATTTTGTCACCCTTGGTAGAGTGCCATGGTATCATAGCTCACAGCAACCTCAAACTCTTGGACTTAGGCGATTCTCTTGCCTCAGCCTCCTGAGCAGCTGGGACTGTAGGCGCCCACCACAACGCCTGGCTATTTTTAGAGACAGGCTTAGGTTCAGGCTGGTCTTGAACCTGTGAGCTCAGGCAATCCACCTGCCTTGGCCTCCCAGAGTGCACCCGGCCATAAGAATATATTTTGGTATAGAGTTTTTATTTCACATTATAGTTGCAGTATTGGAAAGAAAAGAAATAAAATTTAGAGCCACACACACAAAATAATCATTGTGAGTTCATTTATCTTCTGTTTTTCTTTACCCTTTCCCTGGGTAAATACTCAAAATGCTCCTAAACTGGCCAAAGCCCAAAAGATAAGAAATAAAGGACTATATGCCTTTGGCTAATTCACACATACAAAGAAACATTGAATTTATGTTGATGGTCCTTACTTAGAGAAACAAATCATCTTAGCTAATTACAAAAACATTTCAGTCATCACACACTAACTTTAGGGAATTGAGAGGTCTAATTAATTGAATACTTGTCAGGACACAAAGAAATTCTTCACAACTTAGTGAAGAGCACAGCTAAAACCGTTTGAAGTATTGATCACTTGTTTCATGTTTTTTTTTTTTTAAACATATAAACCTTCAACCAGAATATTTATTACCATGCAGTTAAACATTAAAGAGGAATTAAAATGTTAAAGTCACTTCTTACCTAGTTCAGTAGAAAATAATCTTGTTTTCTTCAAAGTTCAGGTTAGCTTCTAGCCCATGAGAGATGAGAATCTAAAGTGATGCTAAAAATATCCTTATTTGAATACATGAGAGAGATAGGGTAAAAGAATTAATTCAGTTCTTAAAGATCGTGGGGTTATTGAAATTTATAGTGAGCACATTTAAGAAATTATAAAACTATACATTTGGGGAATTTCCACTGTACTTGGTAAAATAAATCTATGTAGATCAAGAGAAAGATTGAGAGAAAGTAATTGAAATACTTTAAGAGAGTCACAGGTTAGGTTAGATTAACCTCATTTTACCCAAATAACAGATCTATATTTGCTCGATCTGTTTTATGGTCTTTGAAGCTGTAAGGTAACTTCTGAACCTGCTTTTGTTTGGGGGAGGTAGTATGGGACACTCTGTGTAGCCATCTTCACATCTTTTCATAGGCTTTTTCTATATTTTACGGTTGGAGTCTTGAGTACTGGCTGGGATACTTAACAGAACATTCCAGGAATGAGACCACTGTTACCTACTTAACATTTCTTCTTTCAGGATAATAATCAGGTCAAGTATGATTTGTCTTTTTTCCCCCCATTGAAGCTCCAAGTTATATAGCTGTACCTGACCTCAGTGCTCTGAAACAAGGATTCACTAAGGACCCTTCAACCTGGTCTGTGGATGAAGTGATACAGTTTATGAAACATACAGATCCTCAAATAGCAGGCCCCCTCGCGGACCTCTTCAGGCAACATGTAATGTATCTTTTGATCCGGTTTTCCTGCCATAATGCCTTTGAGTGACCTCTGTGCAAGCCCTTCAGATGGATACTGTGTGGATGGTTGGGGAACCCTATCAACTGATTTTTTCCATATGTGAGAAAGGTTATTTTTCCCAAAGTTAGATTCTAAATGGTAGGTTAATGGTCTGTTTTTAAAATGGATGTTTAAGGCTCTGTGCCTGTAGCTCAGCGGCTAGGGCACTAGCCACATACACTGGAGCTGGTGGATTCAAATCCAGCCTGGATATGCCAAACAACAATGACAACTACAACCAAAACATAGCCGGGCGTTGTGGCGGATGCCTGTACTCCCACCTACTTGGGAGACTGAGGCAAGAGAATCACTTAAGCCCAAGAGTTTGGAGTTGCTATGAGCTATGATGCCACAGCACTCTACCCAGGGCAACAGCTTGAGACTCTGTCTCAAAAAAAAAAACAAAACAGGAGGCGGCACCTCTGGCTCAGTGGGTAGGGCGCTGACCCCATATACCGAGGGTGGCAGGCTCAAACCTGGCCCCAGCCAAACTACAACAACAACAAAAAAATAGCCAAGCGTTGTGGCGGAAGCCTGTACTCCCACCTACTTGGGAGGCTGAGGCAAGAGAATCACTTAAGCCCAAGAGTTTGGGGTTGCTATGAGCTATGATGCCACAGCACTCTACCCAGGGCAACAGCTTGAGACTCTGTCTCAAAAAAAAAAAACAGGAGGCGGCACCTCTGGCTCAGTGGGTAGGGGGCCGACCCCATATATCGAGGGTGGCAGGCTCAAACCTGGCCCCAGCCAAACTACAACAACAACAAAAAAATAGCCAGGCGTTGTGGCAGGCACCTGTAGTCCCAGCTACTCGGGAAGCTGAGGCAAGAGAATCACCAAAGGCCAGGAGTTGGAGGTCACTGTGAGATGTGACGTTACGGCATTCTACCAAGGGCGATAGAGTGAGACACTGTCTCTACCAAGAAAAAAAAAAAAAGGCAGCACCTGTGGCTCAGTGGGTAGGGTGCTGGCCCCATATATACTGAGGGTGGTGGGTTTGAACCCGCCCCGGCCAGCTACAACAGCGACAACTGCAGCAGCAACAACAACAAAAGCCAGGCATTGTGGCGAGCGCTTATAGTCCCAGCTACTCAGGAGGCTGAGGCAAGAGAATCGCTTAAGCCCAAGAGTTGGAGGTTGCTGTGAGCTGTGTGATGCCTCAGCACTCTACCAAGGGTGACAAAGTGAGACTCTGTCTCAAAATAAAATAAAATAAAATGGATATTTAAGTGCCTAATACACAACCGGCCGTAAGTTCTTACCAGATGATGATTGAGCAGCACCGCTTCTTTTGTCCTGACAGATACAAGGATTCCCCCCCCCCCATCCCACCTACTCCTAGCTGGGTCTCGGGACCATGAAAGGAGGGGTGACTACAAGCTATAAGAGGGTGTCCTCCTTCTGATATCCAGTGAATTCAGCAACTGTTTAAGATTAAATGGGGCAGGGTGGCACCTGTGGCTCAGTGAGTAGGGTGCTGGCCCCATATACCAAGGGTGGTGGGTTCAAACCCGGCCCTGGACAAACTGTGACAAAAAAATAGCTGGATGTTGTGGCAGGTGCCTGTAGTCCCAGTTACTTGGAGGCTGAGACAAGAGAATCGCCTAAGCCTAGGAGTTGAAGGTTGCTGTGAGCTATGAAGCCATGGCACTCTACCAAGGGTGACAAACAAACTCTGTCTCTTAAAAAAAAAAAAAAAAAAAAAAAGCACTCTCAAAGATTAAACGGGGCAGTGCCTGTGGGTCAGAGGAGTAGGGCATCGGCCCCATATACCAGCGGTGGCGGGTTCAAACCCAGCCCCGGCCAAAAACTGCAAAAAAAAAAAAAAAAAAGAAGAAGATTAAATGCAGCTTTATTTTAAACAGGAACTCATGGATACCAAATACTGTGACATAAATTGGTCAATGAAGGTGATAAAGAATTTCAGGAGGATGCCTTGTGACTATTAAGTAATAGTTTCAGTGTTTTCTAACAAATCAAATTAGTGATCTAATATCTGAGGTATCTTTTTCAATATTCTAAGAAAATCAGTAGTTTAACATCTAATTTCAGACAAATGACTGTTAGCTTTCAACATAAAGACAGCATTGTATAGCACATTTACAGTTGCATTGATGCTGACATATTCCCAGGCCTTCTCAGAAAGTTAATGACTGAAAATTATTAAAGTAAATGACTTAAATTATTAAGTAAATGACTGAAATTCATTTCTATTCATAGTTACATTTTTTGAAGATACAAGGTTAAATTTCCTTTGTCTTAAAATTAGAAGTAAATTTATAAATAATCAAATGTTTCACTGTATAAATTATATTTTTAATAGTTTTCAGGACATAAATGCATATGCAGAGAATACCTATCTGGAATGTACAGCTACTCTTGTACATGTTCTTCTCTATAGATAAATATGAAAACATTAATTATGGTAATTTCCTTTTCTCTGTAGGAAATTGATGGGAAGGCTCTGCTACTACTCAAGAGTGATATGATGATGAAGTATATGGGGCTGAAGCTGGGGCCAACATTGAAGTTATGTTACTACATTGAAAAACTTAAAGAAGGAAAATATAATTGAAAAAATGTATAAGTTTAGGTTGGTCATAATTCTCAGGTTTACTGAATGTTTAAAAGTATTTTTCTTCTCTTAGCAATTTTATAGAAGGTTCTTATAAAAGTATTATCAGAATTACAGAAGTAAGCAGTTCAGTCTACTTTAAAAACCATTTAATACGTCAGTATTAGCATTTTCAAAGTGGAAGTTCTTTTTGTTATTTTCATTGTACAATTTACACATATATGTCATGGAATAAACAGAAAAACCAAAACAGCTAACTCCCAAAGGAAAAAATATCAGGGACTCACAACTACTAATTAACTTATAAATTAATTTTAATCCATGAGAATTTTTCCTCAGAGAATTTAAAGGTGCAACTATAGATATCATCTCTTTTGCCAATACTTTATCTGTCTGATACTCTGCCATGTTCTATCAGTTTCCAGAAAGGGAATAGCCATATAAATTAGTTTCCTATCTTTTATTATTTGTCTTTTGTATTTGTTCATATTTAAAGGAAAAAAGCTTTTATGAAATGTTTTTATCAGTTTTTGATAAACTTTAAAAATTATCAATTAGAAGGATGATTTTATGCAGGAGATATTTATACCACCAAGGGTGGTTTGGATAGAGTCTGTTTAAAAATTTTCAGTGAAATACTTAACTATTTTAAAACCTTTCATATTTTTACTAAACTTGGACATGTAACTAGGTATTCATTTCTCAAATCTTTATATGATGATATCTGTGACCAAAATTTTAAAAGATATATTTTATTGGATGTGTTTATTCTTCATATGATACTTTACCATATTTATATATTCTATACCAGTAGGTATACACACATCTTTTTGAATATGGCACTTTGCACTGCCACAGAGGTAATAATGAACTCTGTATATAGGTAGAAGTTTAAATTTTGTTAAAAAATTAAATATGCATCATTTTTATCACCAGTACCTCTCAACTTACTCTTCAGGGATAAGAAACAATCTATGGATTGGTTTCCATACAGGGAAGTTCTCTGTCCTATGCAATGTTGCTAATAAATTTGCTTAGTTCTGAGCCATTGATTCTGCTACACTTTGAAAGATATATTAGTTCTGACATTCAAAAGGAAATGGTGCTATATGTTAATTGTTATTAATTTGTATGACTTTGATGTAATGTTTATAAGCTATGAGAATCAGTTATAAAAGTATTAGCCATTTGTTATAAATGC
>CAUYON010001405.1:0-19466 GCA_963573935.1 Arctocebus calabarensis
TCAAGGTCTTTAAAATCACTGAGCAAGAAAAGTGACATTGAACTTCCATACTGATTTTACATAATTTCTATACAGTACCTTGACTTAAATCCAAGAGCAAAAGTTAAGACTCTCCTTCTCTATTTTTGGTAAACAACTGCATGGTAAACTTAGATGACTTTTCCCCCTGGATTTTACCTGGAAGTTGCCTTTTGAATTTTTTATTTAAAAGAGGGCAGGTTTGGCACTTTTATACAGATATCACCAATGTTAATATCTCTTGGGATCCCAGGAAGATTCATATTCTTTACAGCTGAAACAGCATGGGCTGGAGCTCCTGCTAAGCCAGCCTCAGATTTCTCCAGTTTATTTTGTGCATCAATTTGCTTAACAATCTCATTCATGTTGGTCTCCAGTACCATTCCCCCCATTACCATTTCTGCAAGAATATTGTAAACCTTGTCTACGTAGAAAATCAAATCCAGTTCACAAACATTTTCAAAACATTTGTCTAATGTTTCCACAAATACTTGAATTAGATCTAAAGTGCCAAGTTCACTTTCTGAAGAATCCACACAGAAGACTAAATACAACGCTGCATAATGCCTATAAGTCAGTTTGTTGTCAGATCCTCTAATTAATTAGATTTAACCCTTAGGTCTCAGTAAGTTACACAGCTTAAGATTATCAAAATCCTCCTTCTAGAAAATTATAAACATTTTCATCTCTCTTAGATACCAAATGGAAAGTCTCCCTATGATCTGTTATTATGTATCTTCACTGTAGGGCTGGTAGAACTTCAAAAGCTACAGCTTCCTGTGGTTATTGAAGATGAGGATCACCTTGATCATGGCTGGGCCAGGCCGACCAGGTGGGCGCTGGGGGCAAGAGCAGGGGTGGGCACGCAAGCCTCGCCTCAGGATCTAGCCAGCTATCCTTCCCCACTGCCCCCTCCCGCACCATGACCAGATATATTCTATTTTTAAATATTGAGCTGAATATAATGGACATACAGCCATATGTTAAAGATTTTTATCATCATATATTTAAAAAGCTATTGTGACCTTTATTCCTTTACCACACTGGTTCTTAAATGGGAGCAATTTTGCTCCACCCTCCTCCAGGGTACATTTGGCATTGTCTGGAGATATTTTTGATTGTTACAACTAGAGTGGGGTACAGAGAGGTGGTATTTAGCGTCTAGTGGGTAGAGAGCAGAGATCCTGCTAAACACTCTGCAATGCACAGGACAACTCCCCACAACATAGAATTATCTGGCTCCACATACCACTGTTACTGAGATTCAAAACCCTGTTAACAAAAATCTTGATAGATATTCAAATGTGCTGATTCCTAATGCTATAATATCAGCTCATTGCATATATCTGAAAACTAATCCATTAAGTTTCATTTTTATACTACTGAAAGCAGTGATTTTCAATAGTGTGCTGAGAGAGGATCTTAGGTGTGCTGTGAAAAATTTTAAAGATTATTAATTAAATTATTTTCGAAAGAGGTTCAAAGCATAGTATGTATATATATATGTATATGGGGGGGTTACTCTTTTTTTAGTATTCTTTTTAAATTATTATTACTTATTTTTAGTGTTGAGGATTCATTGAGGATATAGAGAACCACCTTACACTGATTGTATTTCTTAGGTAAAATCCCTCTTATAATTGTGTCCCACCTCCAAGAGACACCAGGCCCCCCTTCCCTCTCTCCACTCCCCCATTGTCCCACACCCAACCATGTACTAAATCATCAATTGTCCTCATATTGTAATTATTTATTCTTTTTTTTTGATCATCAAAATTTAAGCGTACCATGGAAGTTTAACAATACATTCAAGTGTGCCATGAGATATTAAAAAAAAAAAAAAAAAGGGCTCGGCGCCTATGGCTCAACAGGCTAAGGTGCCGGCCACATACACCTGAGCTGGTGGGCTTTAATCCAGCCCAGGCCTGCCAAACAACAATGACGGCTGCAACCAAATAAATAAATAAATAAATAAAAAGGTTGAAAAACACTGTCTTAAAATAAGTAGCCCATCCTTTATAATTCATCTTTTTATGCATTTTATCTTTTTCTCAGACTCTTAAACTGAAAAGGAGTTTCACACCTTTAGTATTTGAGTATAAAAAACATGGACAAATGAATCTCAATGAAAATGAGGTCATGCAGGAAAGAGAAATTATAAATTATAAATTATTTTCCACACGTAAGTCAAGATAAAATGACTCCAATAAGTAACAGACCACTATTAAAAACTGGAAGGAAGCTGAGAGATTATATTAAAGTAGTAATCCACTATTCTCCCTATCCCAAATTTCTTGAAATAACTACCCAGAAAGCCAAATAAAAAGACCAAATCCATTTCACCTCTAAAATAAAGGGCTCTATCATGAAATCAAAATCCTCAAGGACAGAAAGCAAAAAGGATTAGATTGACAAAGCAGTAAGAGCAGAGAAAACTACAGGCTAAAGCACTTGCAGTAAACAGCTACTGTAGAGATAAGAGTAATTTTAGACTCGTTCCAACGTTAGAGTCGATTAAAAATTTAAAAAGTAGATGATTTTAAGGAATCATCAGATAATTCATTAAAGATGAAGAGCTGCACTTAAGAAGTTATACCAATGACCTCACATTCTGCTAGTGTCATCCTGCCGACCCACAAACAGTTTCAACAGCCATGCTTGTTCTTCAAGCTGGATCCCATTTCCTTGTAATCAAAGCAAATACTATACCTAAAGAAGACAGGAAACACAAGTACTAAACTACAGAAAGAAACAGAACATTGCCTGAGGTGATTTCAAAGAACCACACAAAAGTCAGGAAGGAAAAAAGAAGAAAAGAATGAAGCTGATTCTGGTATTTATGTCCAGGGTAAAGCTATGGAGTGGGATGCAGGGGAGAGAGGACAATAAAAGGCAGAAACAGCAATACACATCAGTATCAAAGGTATCCTTTACTTACAGAAGGACTAATGCATTATGACTATGTTGTGCATAATTACCCACTTAGCATCTCCATGGGGAAGGCAAAGAAGCCAATGACATGAACAATCAAACAATTATCTTGGAAACTCTAAGACTAGATTTCTTCTCTTGCCAGTTCCACCTGCCTTCTGGGAAAAGAACCTCTGAAAAAGAAATATGCAATGGTAGGATCAGCTGTGGAAAGCTGAGAAATGATTGCAGCACACAGATTACACCAGCCAACTACAAGGAAGATCATAACAGCTTTGCCTAAAGTGGCCTTGGGCAACAAGAATCTAGGAAGCAAAAGCAAAAAAAAAAAAGACAAGGCTCCAAATACACTGATCACAACCAGAATTCCAGGCAGGAGCATTCATCAAAGGTGCATGGTATGAAAGGACTATCCTTATGCATAGGTGTCATCAGTCAAAGCTGTACCTGAATATTAGCACCTTTGCTCCTCAATTTCCTCCTCCATTCCTATGCTGTGAACTAGGCTGATGCCACAGCACTCTAGCCTGGGCAACAGAATAAGACTCTGTTTTAAAAAAAGAAAAGAAAGGAAGGAAGGAAGGAAGGAAGGAAGGAAGGAAGGAAGGAAGGAAGGAAGGAAGGAAGGAAAAAAATCATAAAATGAAAATTACTTAGATTTTAGTAATGATTCCCCCTGAGGGGCCCGATGGTATATAATTATATGTCTTTAACTGGTCAATATTTTTTTTGAGACAGTCTCAATCTGTTGCTCCAGGCTAGAGTACCATAGCAACCTCAAATTCCTGGGCTCAAGTGATCCTCTTGCCTTAGTCTCCCAAGTAGCTCAGACTATAGGTGTGTCCACCACATCCAACTGGTTTTTCTATTCTTTTTTTTTTTTTTTGACATTGAGTCTCACAATGTCACCCTCAGTAGAGACAGCTCACAGCAACCTCAAACTCTTAGGCTTAAAGGATTCTCTTGCCTCAGCCTCCCAAGTAGCTGGGACTATAGGCACCTGCCACAATCCCTGGCTATTTTGTTGTTTTTGTTGTTGTTGTTTAGCAGGCCCCAGCTGGGCTCGAACCCACCAGCCTCAGTGGTGCACCCTACTCACTGAGCTATAGGTGCTGGGCCTGGTTTTTCTATTTTTGGTAGAGATAGGGTCTTGCTCTTACTCATGCTGGTCTTAAACTCTTAAGCTCAAACAATCCACCCACATCAGGTTCCCAAGTGCTATAATTACAGGTGTAAGCCACCCCACCCAGCCGTGATCAATATTTTTACTAGAACCTAACACTTGTTTCCATGTTAGTTTGCTGCTTTGTCATACTTATACAAGAGCTGGTAAAATTTTCCATTTTGTAAATACAATTTTTAAGCAAACATGTACCTTGTTGACCTCTAGGAAAGTTAATAAAGCACATTAAACGATTTCTTAAAATTTGGCCTGGCATAGTGAGTGGCTCATGCCATAAACCTGAACTTCAAGAGGCAAAGGCAGAAGGATCAAAGACACTCCCTTGAGTGTCTCCTTTGACTCTCCCAAGAGTTTGAGGTTACATTGAGCTATGATTGTGCTACTGCATTCTAGTCTAGGTAAATCTAAAAAAGAAAAAAATAGAAGAAAAATTAATGGAGCAATTCTCTTTTTTTTTCCCCTGGATAAATCATTTAGACAAAAGCAAGTTCTTATTATCCCAATCATCTAGTAGAAATGATATTACTATATCAAATGTTAATATAAATTTGAAGAGGAACTTAAGGATTTCTAGAGATTTTTCCTCTTTTTTTGTTTTAAATGTACTGTCTCTAACAAAAAAATACTGTCTTGCTAAAGTGGTAACATAAAAAAATGTTTTTAAAAGTTTAAGTTTAAATAATGGCCCTGGTTTCTGGGAAACATAATAGCAGCAAAATTGTCTCTAAATTAAAAATTGTAATAACTGATATATAGTTATATCGGGAAAAATTTTATGTAATAATCCTCATCAAGATAATTCCTTGAATAAAGTTAAACTGATTTAATAGTTTTGTTGTAGGAATAGCTGTCTTTTCTCTAGTCTTACCAGTATAAAATTGTTTACCATGTTTTCTTATTTTAACAAATCATGGGTTATTTTCTAATATAAAGGATGATTATTTGGAGTTTTCCAAATTTCCTCTACTAATATTACTGATAAAATAACCTAAATTAATTTAAGATTATAAAATATTGGCTTGGTGCCTGTAGCTCAGTGGCTAGGGCGCCAGCCACATGCACCAGGGCTGATGGGTTTGAACTCAACCTGGATTCCAACCCTGCCAAACAACAGTGACAACTACAACAACAGAAAAAATAGGTGAGCATTGCTGCAGGTGCCTGTAGTCCCAGGTATTTGGGAGGCTGAGGCAAGAGAATTGCTTAAGCCCAAGAGTTTGTGGTGAACTGTGATGCCATGGCACCTTACCAAGGGCGACATAGTGACACTGTGTCTCAAAAAAAAAATTATAAAATATTAAAATGAGTCAAACCAAATTAAATTATAATAGATAATTATTTATAAAAAATATTCTTACAATGCTATTAATCACACGCATTTAATGTTTCACCATAAATTATAATTTCCAAATTCTTAGTTTTAAGATTTTAAATTGATAGTAAATTGAGTCAATTAATGAGCCATATTCATATACCTGAAAAATTTCTAAGTACAGTAAAGATATAGAACATTGGTCACCAAACATAATTTTAATTTATCCTTCTCTCTTATTTTAAGAATTTTAGAATGGCTATGGGGATAAAAATGCCTTTAAATGACAAAACATGCATACTTTTGCCACATTAACATGTAATAAGATTATAATTAGTGCTTATAGACAGCAGAATGAGACAGTTCTTGTTTCTCTGCCTTTTAAATTTCTCCATATCAGGAAGATAAAAAAGTTCCTTGTTATAGTTGTTGGATGATGACCATTCGGGTGGTCGATGACAGGTTGGTAGAACCTGCTTTTGAAATAGTACAAGGCAAAGAATGAGTACAAGCTCTTGATGGCAAGTAGCAAAGAAACTTTATTTTTCCCCAGCTTCAAAAGCCAGGTCTGCATGTATACACCATTAATCACATAAATGCATTGTAAAAATTGATTATCTTTCTAACAACACCTATGAATTTACTGATTAAAAAATACACATTCTTCTTTGTTTTTAACTTAAGTCTAAAAATAATAATTTCACAAAACATGTTTTAACTATTTAACCTTTAACTGATATATGTCACAAGGCCACAGCAGGGAAAAGAGTTGATTGTATCTCTGGTCTCCAGAGGCTCATGATCAGCCTCTGGCTGTGTCACTGAGGCTGGACTTTTACCACCAAAGCCTTCAGGCTTAATGGCTGCCATGTCACTGGAGCTGCAGTTTTACCTCCAAAGCATCCAGGCTTAACGAGTTATTATTTGAGTGCAGCCTAGGACTCAGCATTACTGTGTAAAGCAAGAAACTGTCACTGCTCTCTCCCAGGCAGGTGGGCACAGAGACATATAGGCTTTTAGTGGACGATTTCAAATCCCTATCTTGGAAGCCCAATCCTTAACAGTAATTTTCCTTTCTTACAGAGTAAAGTAACTTCCGATCTCTGGGCATTTCTAATTTTGTTAAGCCTCTTTTCATGATTAATTTATAAAAGTCAAAGTTATGTTTGTGAGTACTAATTACTGTATAAAATGCTGAACTTATGTCACCCTAATTTTTCTGATACTCAACTCTGATGCAATCTTAATGTGATGTTGTTTGATATTAAGATAAACCAAAGTAATTTCCAGCTAGGTGTAGTGAGTTAAGCCTATAATCCTAGCATTTGGGGA
This sequence comes from Arctocebus calabarensis, assembly GCA_963573935.1. Classification (NCBI taxonomy): domain Eukaryota; kingdom Metazoa; phylum Chordata; class Mammalia; order Primates; family Lorisidae; genus Arctocebus; species Arctocebus calabarensis. The sequence continues at coordinate 6,777 of CAUYON010001405.1, forward strand.
GGCTGAGGTGGCAGCATGGCTTGAGGCCAGGAATTTGAGACCATCCTGGCAACATAGGAAGACATCATTTCTATAAAAATATATGTAAATAAAGGCCATGCCCAGGGGCTCACACCTGTAATCCTAGCACTCTGGGAGGCTGAGGCCAGTGGATTGCTTGAACTCACAAGTTCAAAATCAGCCTGAATAAGAGTGAGACACTGTCTCTAAAAAAAAAAAAACAATAGCTGGGTGTTGTAGTAGGTACATGTAGTCCCAGCTATTTGGGAGGCTAAGGCAAGAGAATTGCTTGAGTTTGAGAGTTTGAGGTTGCTGTGAGCTAGGCTGCCATGGTACTCTACTGAGGATGACAAAGTGAGATGCTGTCACATAAAAATACATATATAATTTTTTTTTGAGGCAGAGTCTCACTATATCACCCTCAGTAGAGTAATATAGCATCACAGCTCACAGCAACCTCAAACTCTTGGGCTTAAGTAATTCCCTCCCATCAGCCTCCCAAGTAGCTGGGCGTTCACCACAACGCCCAGTTATTTTTTTGTTGTTGTTGTAGTTGTCATTGTTATTTAGCTGTTCTGAGCTAGGTTCAAAGCCACCAGCCCTGTTGTATGTGGCTGGTGCCCTAACCACTTAGCTATAGGCACCTAGCCTATATATAAATTTTTACATCAAGGTAATTTCTAAATATTTTATTAAAAAACACTATGCTGGCTGGGCATGGTGGCTCATGCCTGTAATCCCAGCACTTTGGGAGGCTGATGTTGGAGGATTGCCTGAGCTCATGAGTTCAAGACCAGACTGAACTAGAGTGAGGCCTCATCTCTAAAAATAGCCAGGCATTGTGGCAGGCACCCTTAGTCCCAGCTACTTGGGAGACTGAGGCAAGAGAATCACTTGAGCCCAAGAGTTAGAAGTTGTCATGAGCTATGATGCCACTACTCTACTCTACTCTTCAGTAGAGTGACACACAAAGTGACACTCTGTCTCAAAAAACAAAACAAAACACTGTGCTACTAATAAGTAATTCTATTCATATAACTCTAACTGAAGCATACTGTATTACCAGAGATTTAGGAATTAAATTAACGTCTATAATTATAATAGATATGCCTTTAAAGTTGTTTATGAATTTGTTATGCTATTGAGGAAGGAGAAATAAATCGTATACCTCTGAATGATCCTGAGAAAGCAGCAGGCAGCTGTAGAAGGACTCCTCCTCCAAAGATAAGAACAAACTTTACACTGAGCTAAAATAACCTTGAAAAAAACTAGGTAATAAACAACAGCACCCTGGTTTCTTGAGAAATATAATTATTAACTCTTTGTACTCTTTGTCGTAACTTTAACTATGCAACTGATATTGAGCTGAAGAAGAAAGTATAAAAAAGTTTGGAAAGAATTATTCTCTGGAACTCAGCATTTTACATCTTGAGGCACATGAGTTCTCAATGGCAATTAAAGATTCCTTCTTCTATATTGTTGATGTGTCTGTCAGTTTTAATTCCCCATTTTCCTGCAACACTGAAAATAAAGGCATTTTCTGTCTTTGTGACGTCTGATCAAATTATTGAAGATAAGTCAACATTCAAAGAAAAAAAGCACCTGTGGCTCAGCGATTAGGGTGCTGGCCCCATATACCAAGGATGGTAGGTTCAAATCCGGCCCTGACTAAACTATAAAAAAATAATAATAATAATAATAATAGCCGGGCATTGTGGTGGGTGCCAGTAGTCCCAGCTACTCAGGAGGCTGAGGCAAGAGAATCGCCTAAGCCCAGGAGTTGGAGGTTGCTGTGAGCTGTGTGATGCCACAGCACTCTACTGAGGGCGATAAAGTGAGACTCTTGTCTCTACAAAAAAAAAAAAAAAAACCCTCTCAATTATTAAGCTTAAAGCCAAGTAAGAGGCTAAGCCCTAAGGCGCCAACCACATATACCTGAGCTAGCGGGATCGAATCCAGCCCAGGCCCACCAAACAACAATGACAGCTGAAACCAAAAAATAGCCAGGCATTGTGACAGGCACTGGTGGTCCCAGCTACTTGGGAGGCAGAGGCAAGAGACTCGCTTGAGCCCAGGAGTTGAAGGTTGCTGTGAACTGTGATGCCACAGCCACAGCACTCTATCCAGGGTGACAGCTTGAGGCTCTGTCTCAAAAAAAAAAAGTCAATTAAGAAAAAGTATTATCTATTACTATGCAAATCATCATTGTAGCAATAGGTTTGCTGTTGGTATTTAATGAATAAATATTTGTATGGCACTTAAAACAGTGCCCAGTACATGTAAATACTAAATTGGTGTTAGTTGTCACCATTTTCCCAGGATAATAAAACAGACAGAATCTATTCATCTGCATTGTTTTGCTAATAGCAGGAAATCATCCAGGCCACAGCTACCACTTGGTTGGAAAAACTCCTAAACTGTATTGGTCCCTTTTGTAGTTCTATAAAGGGACACCTGACACCAGGTAACTTATAAAGAAAAGAGATTTATTTGGCTCATAGTTCTGTAGGCTGTACAAGAAGCATAGCATCAGCATCTGCTTCTAGTGTGGGCTTCATCAAGCTTCCAGTCAAGAAGAAGGTGGGGTTGAGGGAGAAGGCATGAGACAGAGCAAGAGAGAAGAGGAGGTGCTGGCTCTTTTAAACAACCAGATCTTGAGAACTGAAACATGAGAACTCACTCTTTACCTCTGGAAGGGTACCAAGCCATTCATGGTGGATCTGCCCCCAATACCTCAAACACCTCCCAACAGGCCCCACCTCCAACACTGGAGATCAGATTTCTTTTTCTTTTCTTTTCTTTTTCTTTTTTTTTTTTTGAGACAGAGTCACACTAGGTACAATGCTGTGGCATCATAGCTTACAGCAACCTCAAACTGTTGGGCTTGAACAATCATCTTGCCTCAGCCTCCTGAGTAGCTGGGACTACAGGCATGCACCAGAATACCAAACTAGTTTTTTCTATTTTTAGTAGAGACACTTTTTCTTGGGCTGGTCTTGAACTCCTGAGCTCAAGCAATCCATCCACATTGGCCTCCCAGAGTGTTAGGATTACAGGTGTGAGCCACCACCACCACCCAAGATCAGATTGGAGGAACCAAACATCCATATCAAATCAATGTTCTATTGAATCCCACTTTTCCGATATCAATTGTTTAGGAAAAGCACTTAATCTATCTTTTCCTCTCTGCTCTCACACTACAATAATCATCAACAAAAAAGAAGATTTCTGTGAACAAATGTAGGGGGTTTTTCTCACACACCAAGCAGCCATCATTAGCTGGGTATCCTCTAATTCAATTCTGACACTGTCTACCAGGAATTAGGATCAGAGCCCACAGGGTGAGGGCGCAGTCCCAAACTTCTCTCTCCTTCAGATGCCAGTCACAAGTCTGGGTCTCTGGAACTTCCTGATGCACCAACTTCAAGTTTGGGTTCCCATGACCTCTTTTAGGGTGAGAACTCATAGTGTGGGATGAAAAAGAATTCTCAACTCAAAGATTAGAACAGAAAGAAGTAAAAGGTTTATTTTACTTTCCTCTGAGAGAAAGGAAAGGGCTCATAATGAAAGTGAAAGAAAAAAGGAGTGACAGTCCCCAGGGTAAGAGGTTTTTATTTGGGATTATAAATGGTAAAAAGTAAAAGTAAAAATAAATTATTGCTTCAGGCTGATAGCAAAAAACAACTGAGAAGTTGCTGAGTTTGCTTTTTGTTCTTTTTTCTCTCCCCTCTGTGAGGTTGGCTTATCATGGTCCTTACATTGTGGTTCAGGCAGAAGTGGAGAAAGGGTCACACTCCTTATATTTGTTCAGTTTTTTGTTTTTTTTTTTCAACACTGTAAAAACAAACTTTCAAAGAAGTAAGCCACAGTTGGTTAATCTTAAAGACAATGAGTTAGGCTATGGGGGTAGGGGGGTTAATCAAACAAGAGGCTGTGACCTTTCTTTTTACTTTCTGTTAATTTATTTTTCTCTATTAGGCAGTTTATTATCAATGTCATAATTTCAACTCCCTCTTTCGGTTTGATTAATTTTCTAGAGCAGCTCACAGAACTCAGGGACACACATTTACCTATTTCTTATAAAGGGTATTGCAAAGGAGGTAGACAAAGAGACACATAGGGCAAAGTACAGAGGAAGGGATACAGAACTCCCTGGCCCTCCCAGGGTACAGGAACCTCCATAAATTCAGATATCCAGAAACTCCCCAAACCCTGTCCTTTTTTGGAGGCTTCACTACATGAGCATGATTGATAACAGTGTAGAAATGTAATTAGACAAAAAGCAAATTTCTAAACCCAGTAAAATCTGTCTGTTCAGAGTTTTCTTGGCTTCTATACAGTATTTATTCTTCCAGGGTATGGGGCAGGACCCTCTCTGGAATGAGGGTCTTTTGACCCACAATCACATAAACGTCCTTCTTGTGGCTTGGCGCCCATAACTCAGTGAGTAAGCACTGGCGGGTTTGATCCGTGCCCGGGCCTGATAAACAACAATGACAACTGCAACCAAAAAATAGCCAGGCATTCTGGTGGGCACCTGTAGTCCCAGCTACTTGGGAGGTTGAGGTAAGAGAATCACTTAAGTGCAAGAGTGTGAGGTTGTTGTGAGCTGTGATGCCATGGCACTCTACCAAGTGCGACATAGTGAAACTCTGTCTCAAAAAAAAAAAAAAAAAGTCCTTCCTTGGGCAGTTGAAAGGAGAACAGAAGAAGGTCAGAGAAAGAGAGATGTTCTCTTTCCTGAGGCCTATAGCACTCCAACATTATAGCAAAAGACTATAACAAAGCCTGTGAGAGTTGTGAGTAGAAACAAAGGATGAAAACCAGTATGTTATGTATATATCATAACATCATGTATATACATAACCAATATGTTATGTATATATCATAACACCATGCCATGGTCTATTAGTCTGATATATGTATATATCATAACACCATGTATATACATAACCAATATGTTATGTATATATCATAACACCATGCCATGGTCTATTAGTCTCCAAGAATCTTTACAAACTTCAGGGAAGATTGAGTGATATAAATCATGCAGACCTGCCAGGGAACATCGATGGGATGAGTATTGGGCCTGATTCTTTTCATACTGGTTGATGACAGTAGTCAAAACCTAAGGGAATCTGTATTCTAGAATATGCCCCAGATGAGCCACTCTGGGGAAACATTAGCACCTGATAAATAATAAGAGCAAATACATTTTGAGCACTTACATGAATCATCTCCTTAGTCCTTGAAAGAGCTCTGTAAGGTATTACACCCATTTTACTGATGTGCAAATGAAACTCAAAGAAGCTATGATCCCAAATTCTCATAACTTAAGCGGTAGAGGAAGGATTAAAACCCAGAGTTTTTAAATCTAAAAACTGGGCTCAGCGCCTGTGGCTCAACGGGCTAAGGCGCCAGCCACATACACCTGAGCTAGTGGGTTGGAATCCAGCCCAGGCCCACCAAACAACAATGAAGGCTGCAACCAAAAAATGGCCAGGCATTGTGGTGGGCGCCTGTAGTCCCAGCTACTTGGGAGGCAGAGGCAAGAGACTTGCTTCAGCCCAGGAACTGGAGGTTACTGTGAGCTGTGATGTCACAGCACTCTCTCCACGGTGACAGCTTGAGGATCTGTCTCAAATAAATAAATAAATAAATAAATCTAAAAACTGATGTCATTAATTCAGTGTTCTCAAAGAGTAGGCTATTATTCTCTCAGGACTCTAACTGGGCATCTTCATTTCAGACAAATGATTCTATTTGTTATCAATAATTGTCATGCAGGTGGTCAACTGGCTGTTCCTATGAATGCCATGGCTCCAACGTAGGAATTATTTATCATGCACCTACTTTTTTCAGCCTTTAAACCTCCGATAAGCTGTCCCTTTGAATATAGTGATATTCCAGAAATATTTCCCCACTAGGATAGTGTTATGTGCAGTTATTTGTGACAAGTCATTGGTTAGTAGAACTACTGTTATGGTAGCCTTAGTCTGGATTCCTCCCACTAAGGTTATTTCACTTCACAACTCTTCTCTTTCTCTTAGGGAACCTCCAACAAAGATAAAAATAGAAATCTTTGAATAGCTCACCCAGGAGTGAGGGGAAATCCCAAGGCCTCAGGGAATCAGCAAGGTCAACTTATATAGCAGTAACAACAACATGATTTGCTTTTTCATTGTGTGGACATTTGCTCTCATGATACAAAAGCAATGGTGGTAAAACTGTTGGATTCTGAGAAAAATTCTAGGCAGGAGCCCCAGGAATCATTTTATTCACCACCATACACTAGCAAAAAAATGCTAGTTTCACTTTAAAATGTCATTGATGAAGCAGGAAAAAAAGGACCAATTTTATTAAATTTTGAACTTCGAGTATAATACTTTTAATATAAAAAAGAGACTTTTATAGCCAATAAAAAGATAGTTATTTAATCTAGCTGTGGGAAGGAAAGAAAAATTGATGATCAATAGAATCATATCTTATTTGTAATTTTTATAAACCCCCCAAAACTGAAGCTATCAGGCATGGACAAAAACCCCTGCCTAAAGAAGACCATATGGAAATTTACAAATAAAATTCATTCTATTGTTTTAAGCTTTGATACATGTTTTAATAATTATTTATTTGTTGAAAAATTGTGGTCAGTCAGGCATGATAGCCCATGATTGTAATCCTAGCACTCTGAGAGGCCAAGATGGGAAGATTCCTTGAGCTCAAGAGTTCAAGACCCAAGAGCAAGACCTTATCTCTACTAAAAATAGAAAAACGTGGCCAGACATTATGGCTGGTGCCTGCAGTCCCAGCTACTCAAGAGGCTGAGGCCAGAATTGCTTAAGTTCAAGAGTTTGAGGTTGTTGTGAGCTGTGATGCCACGGTAATGTCATCAATGTCATTTTAATGCCACAGAGGCTCCCCTGAGCCCATGAATTTGAGGTTGCTGTGAGGTAGGCTGATGTCATGGCACTCTAGCCAGAACAATAGAGTGAGATTATGTCTCAAAATAATAAGAACAATAATAATCTGGTAAATTGAAATAGTCCTCTGCCAAAAGATTAACATGTGGATATAAAAACTTATAAATTTTGATTTCCTATTTGAAAATAAGATCAATAGACTCGGTACCTGTGGCTCAATGGGCTAAAGAGCCAGCCACATACACCTGAGCTGGCAGGTTTGAATCCAGCCCAGGCTGGCCAAACAACAGTGATGGCTGCAACCAAAAAATGGCCGGGCATTGTGGCAGGTGCCTGTAGTCCCCACAACTTGGTAGGCGGAGGCAGGAGACTCACTTGAGCCCAGGAATTGGAGGTTGCTGTGAGCTGTGATGCCATAGCACTCTACCCAGGGTGACAGCTTGAGGCTCTGTCTAAAAAAAAAAAAATTAAAAAAAACAAGAAAAGAAGTTCAATAATCAATAATGAATAATCAATAATGATGAAAGCTCACTTTACTAGTAAAATTTTGGGGTTTTTTTGAAACAGAGTCTCACTTCATTGCCCTCAGTAGAGTGCCATGTCATCATATCTCACAGCAACTTCAAACTTCTGGGCTCAAGCAATTCTCTTTCCTTAGCCTTTCCAGTAGCTGGGAATATAGGCACCCGCCACAACACCTGGCTATTTTTAAAGACATGGTCTTGATCTAGCTCAGGTTGGTCTTGAACTAATGAGCTCAGGTGATCTGCCCATCTTTGCCTCCTAGGGTGCTGGAATTACAGCCACTGCACCCAGCCCACATTTTTTTTTTAATTTGTGGAAAGTACTCACATTAAACTGAAACTTTGTCCACATCATCCTCAAAGCTCCAGGAAGGAAAAAGAAATCTAATGATACTTGAAAGGAGCTCACTCTCCCTTGGCCCAAAGTATTACCTCTGGCCTGAATGATAAGAGGATGTTCACTTCAAAATCTCTTTAAACTGTCTCTCTATGAAACTGTTATTAAAATTCTCTTGAGACGTGACTTGAGGCTTGTACTGACAGATTCTGCCTTAGTACATTCTGGCCTTATTGGATATTATTATTTAACTAATTTATGTAGTTAATTATATATGCAACAGAAGTCAGCCACACATCCAGAAAGGATACCAACAACATACCACTAGAGATTTCTCAGTTTAGAAGTACTACAATACAGATGAGACTTAAAGATATCATACTAAGTGAAATAAACTGTCACAAGAGGACGAATATTGTAAGATTCCACTTATAGGAGGTTCCCTGGGTAGTTAAATTCATAGAAACAGAAGGTTGAATAGTGGTGGCCAAGAACTGAAATGAGGGAGGAATGGCGTTATTATTGTTCAATGGGTATGGAGTTTTCATTTGGGAAGATAAAAAGAAATGGATGGCGATCATGGTTCCACAAGAATATGAACAAGCTTAATGCCACTAAACTGTATGCTTAAAAATTGTTCAGGCTGGGGTGGTACCTGTGGCTCAAGGAGTATGGTGCCAGCCCCATATACCTGGGGTGGTAGGCTCTAGCCCAACCCTGGCCAGAATTGCAAAAAAAAAAAAAAGAAACAAAAAAATTGTTCAGGCTGCAGTGAACTGGAATCATTCCACTACACTATAGCCTGGAGAGCAGAATGAGACTCCCATCTCTAAAAGAATAAAAATAATGTTTTAGTGGTTAAAATGATCAATTTTGCATTGCATATGTTTTATAAAAAAGAAGTAGAAAAGGGGGGAAATAGGAAGAAGAGGAGGAGAAAGACTTAAGATTCTAAGATGTTGACATCCAAATTGGCTGGAAATCTGACCCTGACTTCCACTAACAGGACCTAGAAAAAAGCCACTGCCAAAGCTGACAGCTTCCTGTGAATTCGGGGATTTAAGATTCTGCAACTTGGGGGCACTCATAGCTCAGTGGTTAAGGTGCCACCACATGTTCCAGGGTTCGTGGGTTTGAACCTGGCCCATGCCTGCTAAACAAACAAACAAAAAAAAAATAGCCAGGTGTTGTGGTGGACACCTGTAGTCCCAGATACTAGGGAGGCTGAAGCAAGGGCATCACTTGAGCCCAAGAGTTTGAGATTGCTTTGAGCTATGATGCTCCACTACTCTACCGACTTGACAAAGTAAGAGTCTGCCTCAATAAAAAAAAAAGGGGGAGGAAGGAGGAGCCAAGATGGTGGTCTGTAGCCAGCTTTCCACAGAGGCTCCAGTCCAGAAGGAGAGTTAAAGGACAGAAATTTAGCAAGAAAGCCAATGGTTTGGATCTGCCAAAAGAGAAGGTCAAAGAATGCACATCAACCCTGCTGGAGTGACCTGCAACCCCAAGGACACAAACAAAAGGTACAGAACACATTGCCAAGCCGATGGGAGTCCCATCGCAGTATACTCCATACCTCCATACAAACAAGCGAGCAGGGTTCACACGTCCTCCCACTCTACCCCACGGGAGAGACCCTCTAAAGGCCGGACCTCCTTCCCCTACTAGGGTGCCATGGCACTCTCCTACAAGGTATAAAACTGTATAAAACTATATATATTCTCTGCAAGTTGAAACTCCCAGCACTCCCCTCCACTCTCATCCCAAGGTCTGGAGGTCTGTCCCCATGGAGTCCAGATTCTTGGACATTTTCTCGAGGGTTGTGGACAGGGTGTGGACTATTGCTGATCTATGCTGATTTTCCAGCTCAGGAGTGGTGAGAGGAAAGTGAGCCAAAAGGAGGCCGAACTGGGGAGGCAGTCCCCTGAGGCACACAAAGAGGCAGCTAAAACTGCGGGAACAATGGCAGTGAGGCTCCTACCCCTGGGGATGTTTTGAGGAGACACTACCAGTCTCAATGGGCAGCCAGGGGAAGCCGGGCAGCTTCTCTGGTGGCAGCCACTGGCAAAGCTGACCTACAATGGAGGCGCAGGCCCCCGGGAGTGAGGGTATGCTTGAGAAGGTACCAGCCAGGGCAGAGCATGGCGATTAGAATACACACATGGAGACAGCTGACTCCCAGGGCAGAGACTGCTTTACTCAGCTTCAGACGCATGTAGTCCACAGGGGATGAAGGCTGAGACAAAGGGCTGGAACTCACTGACTGGGTTACCCCCATTTGCAGCCCAAGGTCTGATCCACAGGGGAAAATACCTGGGACAGAAACAAATTTTGCGAACTTGTTCTGTTCTATCAGCAACATCCATTAGGGAAAGGGCTGGAACTGAGTGACTCACCCCAAACCCTATCAAGCACCCAGGTTGTCAGGCCTTACCTTCTTCTGCCAAATGGTGACAGAGAGTGGTAGTGAGTGGTGGCCTGGCTGAGGACCCACATACCTCCCTGGGACCCAGGTAGGTGCAAACCTCTGGAGCATCTGCTCATTGGAGGAAACTGGATCACAGCCCTGTGGGGTTACTAGTGACTGGGTGACACAGAGGGGCAAGGTGGGGAAGGAGGCATCAACCTTCCCAGGCTAATTTACTTGCTGTGGGAGCCCTCCTGAGCTCACAGAGCAATGGAGCAACTTATACTAGAGCTGCCAGCAGAACCCTGCTATCTAGTTGCCAGAGACTTTTCAACTCTTCCATTTGAGGCTGGTGCTGGCTGGGAAAAGTAATTGGGACTTCTTCAACTGGGCTAATCACCTTAGGACTTTCCAAAGTGGTACCCTGGATGTGTGGTAGTGGGAAAGATTTTTTTGTTTGTTTGTTTGTTTTTTGAGACAGAGCCTCAAGCTGTCACCCTGGATAGAGTGCCATGGCATTATAGCTCACAGCAACCTCCAAATCCTGGGCTCAAGTGAGTCTCCTGCCTCCACCTCCCAAAGTAGCTAGGACCACAGGCGCCCGCCACAATGCCCAGCCATTTTTTTTTTTTTTTTTTGGTTGCAGCTGTCATTGTTGTTTGCTGGGACCAGGCTGGATTCGAACCTGCCAGCTCAGGTGTATGTGGCTGCGCCTTAGCCTGTTGAGCCACAGGCGCCAAGCTGGTAGTGGGAAAGTTTGATTTTCCTTTTCCAACTGTGGCCTGTGGGTGGCATGGTGACTTAATTGCTGGTATTTCTCCATTGCTCAGACCTCAACCCAGAGTAACTGATTCTCTAGGATAAGACAGAGACCAGCTGAAAATAAGACAGAGCCACTTAACCCCAGCACACCAAGAAGATCCCCAGTTTCTCAGGCAGTAGCACTATACAGGTCCTTGGCAAAACTCTAGGGGAAAATGTACAGGCATCAGTCCCAGCTTTCAGGCAAAGGACTGGTCAATCACTACTCCTAGAACTCCCAACCCAACTTATCCTTACCTACTCATCCAGCCAAATGGTGCAAAATAATCATGGGACGGAATCAGTGAAAAAGCTCTGGCAAAATGAACAACCAGAGTGGATCAACCCCCCAAGGAACAATTTGGCGGACACATACGATGATCCTATGCATAAACAGATGGCTGAGATGTCAGAAATTAAATTCATAATTTGGATTGCAAACAAGATCAATAAAATACAGGAAAAGTTGGAATTAGGAATTCAGAGAGCATTTCAAAAATTGTCTGAAGAAGTCAAGGAATTCAAAGACCAAATGATCAAAGATTTTGACACATTGAGACAAGAAGTTGCAGCTCTCAAAGGTCTGAGAAACACAGTAGAATCCCTCAGCAACAGAATGGAGCAAGTAGAAGAAAGGATTTCTGACATTGAACACAAAACTTTCGAATGCTCCCAAACCTACAAAGAGGAAGAGAAATGGAAGGCAAAAATGGATCATTCTCTCAGGCGGCCCTGGGATAACTTGAAGAAAACTAATATTTGCCTTATAAGGATACCTGAAAATGATGAAGTAGCATCACAAGGCACAGAGTCTCTTCTTTATGAGATTATGAAAGAGAACATTCCAGATATCCCAAGAGATCCTGAAATTCAGATAGCAGACAGTTTCAGAAACCAAGCATGACTCATCCCAAATAAGACATCCCCCAGGTACATCATAATTAACTTCTCTAAAGTTAATATGAAGGAGAAATTTCTGAAAGCAGCCATATGAAAGAAATCCATGATGTACAGGGGGAAGAATATTAGAATGACTGTAGATCTCTCTGATCAAACCTTTTAAGCTAGAAGAGAATGGTTTCAATATCCTAAAACAAAACAGCTTTCAACCCAGGATCCTGTACCCAGCTAAACTGAGTTTCATTTATGATGGAGAAATTAAATACTTTAATGACATCCACATGTTGAAGAAATTTGCTATAACTAAACCAGCTCTACAGGATATGCTCAGATCCATCCTCCATAATGACCAGCGTAATCTTCTGCCACAAAAGTAAACTCACCCAGAAACTTTTTATCAAATTCCAACTTCCACAGTGATAAAAGGATTAAAAATGTCCACTGGACTTTCTAAAGATTTATCATTATTTTCAATTAATGTGAATGGTTTAAATTGTCCTGTGAAGAGTCATAGGTTGGCTGACTGGATACAAAAACTGAGGCCAGATATCTACTGAATACAAGAATCTCATCTTACCTTAAAAGATAAATATAGATTCAAGGTGAAGGGATGGTCATCTATATTCCAGGCAAATGGAAAACAGAAAAAAGCAGGTGTTGCAATCTTACTTGCAGATACAATAGGCTTTAAACCAACCAAAATAAGAAAGGATAAGGGCAGACATTTCATATTTGTTAAAGATAATACTCAATATGATGAGATTTCAATTATTAATATTTATGCACCCAACCAGAATTCAC
>CAUYON010001409.1:0-23667 GCA_963573935.1 Arctocebus calabarensis
GGCACCTGTAGTCCTAGCTGCTCAGGAGGCTGAGGCAAGAGAATCGCCTAAGCCCAGGAGTTGGAGGTTGCTGTGAGCTGTGAGACCACGACACTCTACTGAGGAAGACAAAGTGAGACTTTGTCTCTAAAAAAAAAAAAAAGATTTAATAAAACAGTGTGGAATTGATGAATGAAGAGGCAGACAGATAACGAAACAGAACAGAGAATTTAGAAAGAGGCCCAAGGCTCAGTGCCTGTAGCTCAAGCAGCTAAGGCGTTAGCCACATGCCACATACAACAGAGCTGGTGGGTTCAAATCCAGCCTGGGCTTGCCAAACAACAAGGACAACTACAGCCAAAAAATAACCAGGCATTGTGGTGGGCACCTGTAGTCCCAGCTACTTGGGAGGCTGAGGCAAGAGAATCGCCTAAGCCCAGGAGTTGGAGGTTGCTGTGAGCTGTGAGGACACAGCTCTCTACCCAGAACAATGGCTTGAGGCTCTGTATCAAAAAAAAAAAAAAAAAAAGAAAAAGAAAGAGGCCCAAATACACAAGGGGAACTAGTATATAAAAAAGGCAGCACTGACTAGCCTGGTGGCTCATGCCTATAATCCCAGCACTCTGAGAGGCCTAGGTAAGTGGATTATTTGAGCTCACGAACTTGAAACCAGTCTGAGCAAGAGCAAAACCCCAGTTTCTAAAAAATAGCTGGGTGTTGTGGCAGGAGCTTATAGTTCCAGCTACTTAGGAGGCTGAGGATCACTTGAGCCTAAGAATTGAATGTTGCTGTGAGCTATGACACGACTGCACTCTACTTAGGGAGACAGCTTGAGACTGTCTGAAAAAAAAAAAAGGTAGTGTTGCATGTTAATGGAGGAAAAGATGGGTTAATTAAATGAAAAACTTTAGAACAACTAGGTGCTGATTAAAAAAAAGAAAGTTAGGCTTGTTGCCCGTAGCACTGTGGTTATGGCACCAGCCACATACACCGAGGCTGGTGGGTTTGAACCCAACCCAGCCCAGCTAAACAATGACAACTGCAACAAAAAATAGCCAGGTATTATGGTGGGGCCTGTAATCCCAGCTACTTGGGAGGCTGAGGCAAGAGAACTGATTAAGCCCAAGAGTTTGAGGTTGCTGTGAGTGTGATGCCATGCCACTCTACCAAGGGTGACATAGTGAGACTCTGTCTCAAAAAAAAAAAAATTAATTAAATTAAATTACATTTAATAAAAAAAAAGAAAGTTAAGTCCCACTTCATTCCTAAACCAAATAAATTCAAAATTAATTCAAAATTAAAGAGCAAAAGGAACAAAGGAGGGGAGAAAAAGGAAACAATCATTCATGAATACAGTTGTAAAAGAAAAAAAGAAGGAAACAAACTATATAAATCTAGAAAAAACTACAGGAATTTTTTTTACCAGAAAAAATAATTTAATTAGAGTTGTTTTGTTATCTTTAATTTCAGGTTAATGTGAGGGTACAAACAACTAGGTTACAATATTTGCATTTGTTAGGTAGTGTCCCTCTTGTAATTGTGTTCCACACCCAGAAGGTATGCCACATACCCTTACATTGTGCCCATTAAGTGGAAGCACACCAATCCTCTTCCCCTTCTCCTCTCTCACCCCTCCCTCATTCCTCCTCCCCCCATATAGGAATGTTTTCAAAAATAAGAGTGGGCTTCTGAAAGAGTGTTCTGTCACTCCATGCCTACTGAAACCTCTAAACCCTATATTTCTCCTATATTTCTAGGCTGATTGAACAGCAAGGGGATTCAAGAGAAAAATTCAATATCATAACTATCTACATACAGGCACTAACTAATTACAACAGGAGAAATAAACATGGCCTCCACCATCTGACAAGCCTTGTCATCTGTTGGACCAGAAGATTGTGTACATCAAAGTTTTTAGAAGAAGACACGTGCTGTTACCTACTTGGGAAGGTCCTTGTGAAGTACTGTTGACCACTTAAACTATATAAATAAAAAAAATTCCTGAGTCATGTGACTCTCACCAAATTACAATGAGACAGTTGAAGAATCATTTACTACAGGAGGCCTGAAAGTTTGAATTTCTAGGGACTGTTCCCAGGCCCTTCAAACAGATGTTTTCATGAAGTAGACAGCTTTTCCCAGGATCACAGATCAAGAAACCCCCTTTTTTTTTAAAGATGAATCTTTTTATTTTATTTTATTTTTATTTTTTGGCCAGGCCCAGGTTTGAGTAGAAGGGCCAGCGCCCTGCTCCTTTGAGCCACAGGTGCCACCCAAGAAACCCCATTTTTTAATATAAAACTCCTTTGTTTTCCTTTTTATCTGCCCAACAAAAGTGTTATTAAAAATAAAAATAAGAGTGGGGAAGACCCATGTATGACTTTACAACCCAGCAATATAAAAGAAAATATTGCTAAATTTGACCACATAAAAAGAAATAAGAAATCTTGATGAAATGAAAGTCACTTGAAACAAAGCCAAAGTCTACAAACTAGAAAAATTATAACACATACCCCAAAGGATTAATGTTCTTAAAACATGAAGACTTATACAAATCAACAGAAAAAAGTTCCACAAAATTCCATGATGTCTATTTTTGGTAGAAATGAAGTCTCGCTCTTCCTCAGGCTGATATCCAACTGCTAAGCGCAAGTGATTCTCCTGCCTTGGCCTCCTAGACTGCTAGGATTACAGGCATGAGCCACCATATCCAGCTCTTTTCTTTTTTTCTTTTTTAAGAGAGATAAAAAGAGAGAAAGATTCTAAGAAATTGGTTCATGTGATTTTGGAGTCTAACAAGTACCAGAACCTGAAAAGCAAGTTGGCAAACTGAAGACCCAGGAGAGCTGTTGGTATTACGTTGCAGTCCAAAGATCAGCAGGCTTGAGGGCCAGAAAGAGCTGACATTTTAGTTCTTGTCAGAAAGCAGGAAAAAGTTGATATCCCATCTTGAAATATTTTTTTTTCTAAAGATAGCTATGTAGATTGTTCCTTGGAAGGTTCACCAACTATCCAATTTGTCTGGGGCTGTCCCAGTTTTAGTACTAAAAGTCCCATGTTTCAGGAACCTCCTAAGTCCAGAGCAAACTGAACTGTTGCTATGCAAATTTAGTGGGTCATTCATGTACATGCCACTGAAAATAAGACAAGTGGAACGTTAACTGATTATAAGCCATTCAGCAAGTATTTTAGAAATCCCCATTAAAGTCTCAAAAAATGACTGGGCACATGGCTCAAGGCTCTTGCCTATAATCCCAGCACTTTGGAAAGCTGAGGAGAGAGAATCACTTAAGGCCAGGAGTTTGAGACCAGCTTGGGCAACAAATTGAGAAAAACTTTTTTAAAAAATTAGCTGGATGTTGTGGTGCATGCCTGTAGTCCTAGCTACTCAGGAGGCTAAAAGCAGGAGGATCACTTGAAACCCACTTGAGGTTGCAGTGAACTATGGTGATGCCACTGGACTCTAGCCTAGGCAATAGCATGAGACTCTGTCTCAGAAATCTCATATCCAGTCACTCCTGTATCTAGAAATTTGACCTCTGAAAATAACCTGGAACATTTTGAATAGAAAAGAACATTGTGCGAAATCCACGACATACAGGAATACTTCAAACAATTCATGAAATATGCATGTTATGAAAAAAACTATGTATGGATTTCAAATATTTTCTGTACCAGAATAAACCCACACAAACTTGCAATAACATGTCTGAACAGGATCTAGTGAGGCACTAAGAGGACAAGAGATCAGTTTGAAAATAGCCCCCATTAGAGCAACATAAATTCCGCTAAAATATAAGCAAGAACAAACATTAAATTTATGGTAAATCTTGAGTGAAAGTATAGTGAAATCATTGATGCTTTATGAAAAGTTTATGGAGACAATGCCTCCCCCCCACCAAATCAGCAGTTGTAAGAAGGGATGAGATGGCCAAGTGCCATGAATCAAACCTATCTATAATCCTAGCACTTTGGGAGGCCAAGGCGGGAGGATTGTTTGAGGCTGAGTGATTGAGACCAGCCTGAGCAAGAGTGAAACCTGTCTCTACAAAAAAATGAAAAAAAAAAAAAAAAGCTGGGTGTTCTGGCACACACTTGTAGACCCAGCTTACTCAGGAGGCTGAGGCAGGAGAACAGGTTGAGCCCAGGAGTTGAAGGTTGCAATGGACTATGATGCCACCACTGTATTCCAACCTGGGCAACAGAGCAAGACACTGTTTCTAAAAACTTAAACAAATAAATAAATAGAAAGAAAGTATGAGACAATGCTAAAGAGGAAACCCACAGCAGCAAACCATCCACATCAATTTTTGAGAAAAAAAAATCAATCCTATTTGTGTCCCAAATGAAGAGTACCAGTGATTAACAGTAGAAACAATAGGCGACATTAGCTTACCAATTCTGACAGAAAAATTAAAACTGAGCAAACTTGCTACCCAATGGGTGCTAAAATGCTGTGCCCAGATCTGCTACAGACAAAAGCAGAGCTTTCGATGGAAATTTTAAACAAGATGCATCAAGAAATGAAGCATTTCTCTAAGAACTGCAACATGGCGTTTTTTCTAATACAAACCTGAGGACAAAGCACACTTAATCAATGATTACCAAGAGTTGAAAGTGCTCCAGTCAAAACAAAAGTCAAGAGCAAAGGTCGTGACAATAATTTGGGGGGATGTTGAAGACATTTTGCTCATTGACTTTCCAGAGGGTCAAAGAATGGTAACATCTGCTTGTTATGAGAGCGTTTTGAGAGAGTTAGCCAAAGCTTTAGCAAAAAACAACCCTGGAAGGCTTCACCAGAAAGTCCACCATCCTCGCTAAGCTCTTGCTTATTCAAACAAGGGCAATTTTGTTAGACTTTTGATGGGAAATCAATGGGCATCCATTTTTCAGTCCTGTTTTGGCTCCTCCTTCTAACTTCTTTCTGTTTCCTAATTTTTTTTTCTTTTTCTCTTTTTTATTTTGAGATAGAGTCTCACTCTTTTGCCCTGGGTAGAGTACCGTGCATTATAGCTCACAGCAACCTCAAATTCTTGGACTCAAGTGATCCTCTCCCCTCAGCCTCCTAAGTAGCTGGGACTACAGGTGCCCACCACAATGCCAGGCTAGTTTTTCTATTTTTAGTAGAAACAGGTCTGGCTCTTGTTCAGGCTGGTCTCTAACTCCTGAGCTCAAGTGATCCACCTACCTCGGCCTTCCCAAAGTGCTAGGATTACAGGCATGAGCCACTGTATCTGACCTTGGTTCCTAATCTTAAATAAATTGACAAAGGACACACATTTTTCTTCAGTTAATAATATAAAAAAGATTGCATTCACATGGTTAAATTCCCAGGATTGTTATTTAGGTTTGGACTAAATGGCTGTTATTATCACTTATAAAAGTGTCTTCACCTTGATGGAGCTTATGTTGAGAAATAAAGGTTCTATTTTTTAGTTTTATCTTTTAACTCCACTATTCTATGCATTTTTAAAAAGTCCCCTTATATATGCATAAAATAATCTCTGTAGAAATACAACAAAAATTGTCCATTTTAAATGTCCTACATATTACTCACCATAAATATACATTTATTAATATAAATTATATCCAATGCATTATATGTAACAAATATGTAAATTACAAAGACAAAAATCTTTATATAAAACAAAATTTATAAAACAGAAATAAACGTTATTTTTCAAGCTTAAAAAATAAATCTCAGGCTCGGCGCCTGTGGCTCAGCGGGCTAAGGCACCAGCCACATACACCTAAGCTGGCGGGTTCGAATCCAGCCTGGGCCCGCCAAACAACAATGATGGCTGCAACCTAAAAATGGCCGGGTGTTGTGGCAGGCGCCTATAGTCCCAGCTACTTGGGAGGTGGAGGCAAGAGACTCGCTTGAGCCCAGGAATTGGAGGTTGCTGTGAGCTGTGATGCCACCGCACTCTATCCAGGGTGAAAGCTTGAGGCTCTGTCTCAAAAATAAATAAATAAATAAATAAATAAATAAATAAATCTCAGCCATTAACAGAGTGATGCTTTGAATGAAATCTGAGCAGGTAAGGAAGAGATGGCCATATGAGCATAGACATGTTTGAATCTACATAAGTATCTGGCAATAGGGCTGTACCTCTCCATGCGATGGAACTTGCAAACCAACCATGTAGTTCTGCAGGGGCCCTACTGGAATGAAGGATTCAGGCACAGAGTAGGCAGCCTCCAAGGTAACCTTTAGTAGATTGCCCCCTGAAATCTGGGCTGCGGTCAGTAAAGGCTCTGCCACAGACACTTTAACCTCAAGACTGCACTGCTGTAAAAGAATAAAATTACATAGCATTTTCAAGATTGACAAAGTCTCTCCTCTTTTTGAATCATCCCATTAGAATTTCATAGTACTGTTCAAGATAAGAAGGCCAAGCTAATTATTCCATAAAGAGAATTAAAATGACTTTTTCTAGGTCCAATGAGTTGGAAATCAAGCTCAAAAGAAAACCTTATCCCTAGACTTACCCTATCTCTTTCCACTCTTCCATACCAAAGTAAGGCATACAAATACATATAGAAGAGGAATTGGAAGATGCTATATTGAAATATCAATAGTAGTTGCACATGAACGAGTGAGATTGGGTACTTTTATTTTATGTATTTTATTTTATGATAAATATTTTATCTATATTTTATGATTTTTTTTCTTTCTATTCTTTATTGTTGAGACAGTCTCACTATGTCACCCTTGGTAGAGTGTTGTGGCGTCACAGCTCACAGCAACCTCAAACTCTTGGGCTTAAGCAATTCTCTTGCCTCAGCCTCCCAAGTAGCTGGGACTATAGGTAGCTATGACACACCCAGCTGTTTTTTGGTTGTAGTTTTCATTGTTGTTTGGCAGGCGTGGGCTGGACTGGAACCTGCCAGCTCTGGTGTACGTGGTTGGCGGCCTAGCCGCTGAGCTACAAGCACCGAGCCTTTATGATTATTTTTTTAATTTAAATGTAATGCTTTGACGGAGAGAGCTTCTCTCTCCCAACTTGAATTCTCTCCCTCTATCAGGTGCTTTAGTGTTTTCTGTATTCTTTTCTGTAAATAAATTCTGTCTTACCACTGGGGAGTTGGGGGGGGAATAATGTAATGAAGAATAATAAAATACATGTATTTAAAAAGAAAAAATAATAAATGTAATGCTTTGTAGTAAGAAAATTTTTAAAATATGTATTTATATATTCATATAGCTAGGTATAAACATATATAACTCTAATATTTTCACATAGGATACAATACAAAGTAGGTTTAAATGTATACTGGACACCAAGGCAGGAGAATCACTTGAGGCCAGCAATTTGAAAACAGCCTGGGCAACATAGTGAGGCTCTGCCCCTCCAAAAATTTAAAAAATGAGCCAGGTATGGTGGCACACACCTGGTAAGGAAGAGATGGCCATGTGAGTATAGAAGCAGGAGGTTGAGGCAAGAGGATCACTTGAAGTAAATATATTGGGCTAGGCACAGTGGCTTATGACTGTAATCCTAGCACTTTGGGAGGCTGAAGCAGGCAGATCACTTGAGTTCAGAAGTTCAAGGTTACAGTGAGCTATCATCAGGCCATTATCCTCCAGCCTGGAGAGAGAGCAAGTCTCTGTCTCAAAAATAAATAAGTAATATAATATAAAAGTATGTACTGATTGCTAATTATTTGCTAGGCACTTCACTACAACATTTTATAAAGGATACATGGTCCCTTTTGTCATGGAACTCATGTTATAGTCCCATGATTTATAATAAATTCTATAATATAGACTTGCACAAAACACTGCAGTCAAGGAGCACCAAAGAGGAAGTGAATAATTATTAGGCTGGGAAGGAATAAGAGATGGTAACATCTGAGTTGACCTTTATAGAATGAATAGGAGTTTACAAACTGCATAAACAGAGGAAGGAAAGAAAAAATAATTGTGGATATGGAACAGTTTATGTAAAGGGTATTGAAACAGTACAGTATATTCAGTTTAGGTGTAAGTAAGTAGTTCAGGATTCTAGAACACAAAGTACTAGGAAAGAAGGGCTGGGAAATGAGGTTGGAGTGAGAGGCTCTCATTATAAAATATGTTACATGATGTCTGGGTGTGGTGGCTTGTGCCTGTAATCCTAGCACTTTGGGAGGCCGAGTTGGTGGATCTCCTGAGCTCAGGAGTTTGAGACTAACCTGAGCAAGAGTGAGACCCCAGTCTCTAAATATGAGCTGGGCATGTGGCTGGCACCTGTTGTCCCAGCTACTTGGGAGGCTGAGGCAAGAGGATCACTTGAGCCCAAGAGTATGAGGCTGCTGTGAGCTATGAGGCCACTGCACTCTACAGAGGGTGACGAAGTGAGACTCAAGTCTCAAAAAAATAAAATAAAATAAATAAAAGATGCCTGCTATGCTTAAGAAATCCAGACCTTAATATGTAAGCAGTGGGTGAAACAATGAACCACACTACTAAGTAGGGGAAGAGATGTGATCAAATTTTTTCTTGATAAATATTTTTTTATTTAAACATATTTTTCTTTTTCTTTTCTTTTTTTTTTTTTGACAAGTCGCCAGTGCCACTCAGTTACTACAGCCCTGCTGCCTTTAAATTTACTGTTAAGTCACTAAGTAAGCTTTGGGAAGGCTGATCTAGAGTTAGATAAGGATAGGAGCAAGGCTATACAGGCAATCAAGGACAGGAATTAAGCTAAGAACAAAGTTTAGAGGCACTTAGGAAAAAAATAACTAAATTTGGAAAAGTGAATTTGGGGATTGGATGTAGCTAGGGTGAGAGAGAGCAGTCATGGATATAATGTTGGTTCTATGGTCTATGTTCTCATGGGTAAGTGATGCCAATAGTCAAAATAATAAAAATAAAAGGAGTAGGTGTCAGGAAAGATACTGAGTTCAGTTTTTGTCTGTTGTTTGAGATTAGATACCTTTGGGATGTCCTTATAGAGAAATCTAGTAGGTGCATGAAAAGTCTGACAATCTGGAATTCAAGAGAAAGATCTGTACTTGGAACTATTGAATGAGAAGTCTTCCACTAGAGGCAGGCTACCATGCTGGAAAGTGTAGTAGGTGCTTTCATATACTATTTGATCTATCAGGACATAATTCAAGAGACATTTCCAGGCGAGCCAGAAAAACACACACACACACAAAGAGACATTTCCATTAAGTCTTCTCTACCATCTATCCTTGGGCAAAGTAATTGATACTGCTCTGTGCCCATGTGCCCTACTCCATCATTTAATTACACTGAGTTATAATCTATGATACATAGATTGTGGACTTTTCAAAGGATTCTGCCTAATTCATCCTTTTCTCCCAGAATCTAATACTATGGTGATTGTGAAAAGAAGGTGCCCAATGAATCAAACTCAACTGAACCGAACCTTAATAGCAGAAAGATTTGTTAGATTGAATGGCAGGCCAAAATGTTGAAGAGTTAAAACTCTGATTACCTTAACACTTGATCGAGGTGTTTCTAAAGGTGAGCCTGGCACAGGGTGCAATGTGGCTGTTGTTTCAAATGAACTCTCTCCTACAAAAAGGCCAAGTTGAACCAAAGAAGAAGAGGTTAAGTTAGTACTTAACAGAGATAAATGAGGTAGAGAGGAATGTTCTCATTTTTTCCCTCAAATCCCTCAAATTCACTGAGACTGATTTTTGCACTTCTCTAGAGCTAAATTTTATGAGCTCTGCTATTTCTGCTTTTGGGAAAATCACACATCTGACCTTCCAATAAGGGAAGAAGGTCCACCACAGCTTGACCGAGAATTAAGGTCTTCTCCTCTTTTTGTTTCTTTTCTTTAGGTAAAACTTCAGTCATGGTTACTAGAAAAATCAAAACAAAGAAAATAAGAACATTTCTAATTCATCTATCAGATAACCAAATTGCAACAAGCAAAGAAAGCATTGTCGAAGATATTTTAAAAAATGAACTTGAAACCAGAGAAGGCACCAACATCAGTCAATTCTGGCAAAAAATACTGGACCACTTCAGGGAGTTTTGAACTTTTTTGCCTGCAACTTATAATAAGATATGGATTTTACATCATAATCATGTACATGCATATGTATAAAAGTATTTTCTATAGGAACTCTAGAATTAGAAAAATAATGTTAGCAGATTTGTAGAGATGATGTTAAATTTATACTTAAACTTAGGGAAAATGACATCTTTGTAATGTTGAGCATTCCTGTCTAAAAACATGGAATGCTTTTCTTTTTGTTCAACCTTCATACTCTCAACAGCATTTTCTTTATAGTTTGTTTGAATTAGGGTCCAAATAATGTCCACATACTATAATGACTTGATGTCTTTTAAGTTCTTTTACTCTAGTCTACATGTTCCCCCTCGCTTTAGATTTTTCCATTTTCATTTTTCTAAGAAATTGTCCATTAACCTACGTTTTGAAAAGTAATAATAGAATGTTCTCTAATATTCAAATGTTCTCTTATAATTTTCAAAACTGTACCTGTAGTTATATTTTCTTCCAAGCATTGTTGTGTTTGTACGTGTGTGTGTTTTGGGTAAATCATGCCAGAGGTTTGTCTATTTGTTAATCTTTCAAAAAGCAGTATTTTGGTCAGGCACAGTAGCTCATCTTTGTAATCCCAGCACTGTGGGAGCCATGGCAGAAGGATTGCTTTAGCTCAGGAGTTTGAGATCAGCCTGAACAACAGCAAAATCCCATTTCTATTAAAAATGAGAAAAAATTAGCCAGGTATTGTGGCAGGCACATGTAGTCTCAGTTACTTGGGAGGCTAAAACAGGAGGATTGCTTGAACCCAGGAGTTCCAGGTTGCTGTGAGTGAGGTTTATGCCACAACACTCTAGCCTGGGGCAGCAAAGTAAGATTGTCTCAAAAAATAAAATAGGGCAGCACCTGTGGCTCAAAGGAGTAGGGTGCCGGCCCCATATGCCAGAGGTGGTGGGTTCAAACCCAGGCCCAGCCAAAAACTGCAAAATAAATAAATAAATAAATAAAATAAATAAAAAGTAGTATTTTGTTTTGTTGATTCTTTCCTTCTCCTCCTTCTCTCCTTTCTTTTCCTTCCCCTCCTTCCCTGCCTTCCTTTCCCTCCTCTTTTTTTTGAGACAGAGCCTTAAGTTATCACCCCGGGTAGAGTACCTACCGA
Organism: Arctocebus calabarensis; assembly: GCA_963573935.1. Lineage (NCBI taxonomy): Eukaryota > Metazoa > Chordata > Mammalia > Primates > Lorisidae > Arctocebus > Arctocebus calabarensis. The sequence continues at coordinate 11,110 of CAUYON010001409.1, forward strand.
GGGATCACAACTTACAGCAACCTCAAACTCCTGGGCTCAAGCGGTTCTCCTGCCTCCACCTCTCAAGTAGCTGGACTATAGGCATTGCCCGCTGCAACGCCCAGCTATTTTTTGATTGCAGCCATCAATGTTGTTTGGATGGCCTAGGTTAGATTCGAACCTGCCAGCTCAGGTGTATGTGGCTGGTGCCTTAGCTGCTTGAGCCATAGGCGCCGAGCCTCCCTCCTTTCTTTTTTCTTTCTTTCTTTCTTTCTTGAGATAGGGATCTCACTTTGTTATCCAGGCTGGCCTCAAGCTCCTAGGTTCAGCAATTCTCCTGCCTCAGTCTCCCAATACTATAGGACATGCCAATGTGCCTGGGTTATTGATATTTTCTACTGCTTCTTTTCCACTTTATTAATTTTTGTTCTCATCTCAATTACAAGACACTTTCTTTGAGATATCTATTTTCTAACTTCTGGAATTGAATCTTTAAGTAATTTGTTTTTAATCTTTTTATGTTCATCAAGAGCATCAACTTATTAAAGATGAACATTTAAAATATTCCATAATTAACCATTTTTGTAAATTAGCCAGATGTGAAGGCACATGCCTGTGGGAGGCTGAAGCAGGAGGCTCACTTGCACTCTAGCTTAAGGTTGCAATGAGCTATGATGATGCCACTGCCTGAGCAACATAGTGAGACCCTGTCTAAAGAACAAACAAGCAAATAAAACTTCACAGTTCTGTAACCAATTATGATATGTCTTTTTTTTTTTTTTTTTTTTGAGACAGAGTCTTACTTTGTTGCCCTAGGTAGAGTATCCTGGCGTCAGAGCTCATAGGAACCTCTAACTCTTGGGCTCAAATGATTCTCTTGCCTCCTGAGTAGCTGGGCCTACAGTGCTTGCTATAACATCTAGCTATTTTTAGAGATAGTCTCATTCTAGCTCAGGCTGGTGTCAAACTCGTGAGCTCAGGTGAACTGCCCGGCTCGGCCTCCCAAAGTGCTGGGATTACAGGTGTGAGCCACCGTGCCCTGCCCATGTCTTTATTTTTTTAATATACAAAGAACTTCAAAAATGAAGTGGTCTGGGCACTTTTTCACCATCCTACAAGACTATGCACTGTTACCAAAAATACCACTAACAAAAAGTAACCTTTCTTTTATACAGCTTAATCCTTGATGAATTTGACAGACATTCTCTGCATTTAGTAGTGTATCTCAAGAAACCAAGGGAAAAAATGACACATTCTATACTTCAGGATGTATCCAAAGTCTCCAGAAAGCTTTTTTAAGGGTTTTTTTTTTTTAATTTATTTTTATTTATTTTTTTGAGACAGACTCTTACTATGTCACCCTTGGTAGAGTACTATGGCATCACAGCTTACAGCAACCTCAAACTCTTCAGCTTAAGTGATTCTCTTGCCTTTGCCTCCCGAGTAGCTGGACTATAGGCGCCCACCACTATGCCTGGCTATTTTTTGGTTACAGTTGTCATTGTTGTTTAGCAGGCCCGGGCCAGACTCGAACCCGCCAGCTTTGGTGTATGTGGCCAGCGCCCCACTCACTGAGCTACAGGTGCTGAGCCAGAAAGACTTTTTTTTTTCTATTTTCAGTTTAATTTGTAAGTTCCATGCAGAATAGTGAATTTAGGTAGACTCATAAATGAGAATACTTTCCTTCCCTCTTGAGCAGACAGTGATGTCTATTCATTGTGGCACTAAGCACTCAAGTGGTATTGGGTCTCATGATCTTTCTTACTCCCACCAAAGGTATTTTTCCCCTTTAAGAATCTATTTAACTTTTTAAATTAAACTTTCTATTTTGATGTGACTGTATTTTGAGGTGATTCATATGCAATTATGAGGAATAATATAGAGCTTTCTTGTACCCTGGTTTTCACAATGGTTACATCTTGCAGAACTACAGTAAAATATTACAACCAGGATATTGATATTGTCAAGATACATAACATTTTCATCACCACAAAGATCTCTCATGTTCAACCTTTCTATAGCTATGCCCATTTCCCTCACACACCCAAAATCTTCCTTAATGCTAGGCAACCACAAATCTGTTTTCCATTTCTACACTTCATCAATTTAATAACACTCCATAAACTGGAATCCTAACAGTTTATGAAACCTTTTAGGATTGGCTTTTTCATTCAATGTAATTCTCCAGAGAACCATTATGTTGTATATTAGTTGTTTGTTCAATCGCTGAGTAGTAGTACCACACTGTGGGTATACCACAGTACATTGTGAATGTACTAGTGAATGTACTAGTTTACTTAACCCATCGAAGGATATCTGAGTTGTTTCCTATATTTTACTATGAAGTTTCTATAAACAATTGTGCACAGGTTTCTATGTGAATGTAAGTCATCATTTCTCTGAAATAAATGCAGACAAGTGTAACTCCTGGGTCATATGGTATCTTGCATATTTAGTTTTTTAAAGAAACTGCCAACTATTTTCCAGAGTGGTTATATCATTTGGCATTCCCCCTGGCAATGTGCTAGTGATCCATGTTCTTTGGTGTTGTCAGTATTCTTAGGTTTAAGCCATTTATGAGTAAATGTGTACTGATACCTCAGTGTGGCTTTGATTTGCATTTCTCTGGTGGCAAATAATATTGATTATCTTTTCATGTGTTTATATGTCATCTGTATATCCTCTTTGGTCAAATGTCCCCTCATGTCTTTTGCCTATTTCCTTTTCTTTCCTCTTACTTTTTTTTTTTTTTATTTGAGACAGAGTCTCACTCTGTCACTCTGGGTAGAGTGCTGTGGAGTCATAGTTCACAGCAAACTCAAACTCTTGGACTTAAGCAATCCTCTTGCCTCAGCCTCCCAAGTAGCTGGGACGACAGGTGCCTGCCTGGCTAGTTTTCTATTTTTTTAGTAGACATGGGGTCTTGCTCTTGCTTAGGCTGGTCTCTAACTCCTGAGATCAAGCAATCCACTACTTCTGCCTCCCAACATGCTAGAATTGCAGGAGTGAGCCACTGTATCCTGCTTTTTGCCTATTTTCTAACTGGATTATTTGGCTTTACTATTGAGTTTTAAGAGTTCTTTATATATTCCAGTTACTAGTGCTTTGTCACATCAGGGTTTACAAATACCTTTTCCCAGTCTGTAGCTTGTCTTTTTATTCTCTTTACAGTGTTTTTCATAAAGCATGAGTTTTTTTATAAAGTGATTTTTATTTATTATTATTTTGGCCAGGGCTGGGTTTGAACCCGCCACCTCTGGCACATGGGACGGGCGCCCTACTCACTGAGCCACAGGTGCTACCAAAGCATGAGTTTTTAATTTTGAGGAAGTCCTATTCATCAGGTTTTTTTCCTTTTATGTGTCATTCTTTGTCTTGAGTCTAAGAACTATTTCCCTAATCTTATATCCTGAAGATTTTCTCCTATTATTTTTTTTTCCTTAAAGTTTTTTTAGCTGTTATCTGTTATCCATTTTGGGCTAATATTTGTATAAGGTGTGAGACTTCAGTTGAAGTTCATTTTTTTAACCTATGGATTTCCAATTGCATCATTTGTTGAATGGCTATTCCTCTAATTAATGGAGTTTAAATGTTTGTAAAAAAATTCAGTTGGGCATATTTGAATGGGTCTCTGTTCCAGTCCATTGATCTATGTATCTACATCTCCACCAAGACCACACAAGCTGAGTACTGTAGCTACATAATAAGTCTTGAAATCAAGATATTGATTCTTCTCATTTTATTTTTTTTTTTTTTGAGACAGAGCCTCAAGCTGTCACCCTGGATAGAGTGCCATAGCATCACAGCTCACAGCAACCTCCAATTCCTGGGCTCAAGCGAGTCTCCTGCCTCGGTCTCCCAAGTAGCTGGGACTGCAGGCGCCTGCCACAACACCCGGCCATTTTTTTGGTTGTAGCCATCATTGTAGTTTGGCGGGCCGGGCTGGATTCGAACCCACCAGCTCAGGTGTACGTGGCTGGCGCCTTAGCCCGTTGAGCCACAGGCGCCAAGCCTCATTTATTCTTTTCCAAAATTATTTTAGTTATTCTAGTTCTTCTGCTTTCCCATCTAAATTTTAGAATAGTATTGTCTGTATTTAAAAAAAAAAAAAAAAAACCTTGCCGAGATATTGATAGAAATTGCATTCAGTCTATATCAATCTAGGGAGAATTGACATTTTAACTATATTGAGCTTTCTAGTCCATGAACATGGTCTCTCCCTTTATAAAGATCTTTGATTTCATTCATTAACAGTGTCTACTTTTTAGCATATAAATCCCATTTGTTTTGTTTTATTTGTACTATTTCATTTTTGAAAGCAATTATAAATGGTATTGCATTTTTAATATTAGTGTTATTTATCACTAAATAACTATAATATAAAGAACTATATGTATAATTGCTTTCTGTACATTTATTTTTTCTCCTGTTATATTGTTTAATTAGTTTTTTACCTTTTTTTTTTTTTTTGACACAGAGTCTCACTGTGTCACCCTTGGTAGAGTGCGCTGGCATCACAGTTCACAGCAACCTCAAACTCTTGGGCTTAAGCAATTCTCTTGCCTCAGCCTCCCAAGTACTAGGACCACAGGCATCATCTTTTACTTTTATGAGTAAATTCCTTGGTATTTTCTACACAATTATGTCATCTGCAAATAAGGGCAGTTTTACTTCTTCCTTTCAGATCTGTATGCTTTTTATTTCCTTTCTGATTGCATATCTAAATAGAACTTCCAGGCTCGGCACCTGTGGCTCAACAGCCTAAGATGCCAGCCACGTACACCTGAGTTGGCCGGTTCGAATCCAGCCCGGGCCACCAAACAACAATGACGGCTGCAACCAAAAAATGACCGGGCGTTGTGGCAGGCTCCTGTAGTCCCAGCTACTTGGGAGACCGAGGCAACAGACTCACTTGAGCCCAGGAATTGGAGGTTGCTGTGAGCTGTGATGCCACAGCACTCTACCCAGGGTGACAGCTTGAGGCTCTGTCTCAAAAAATAAATAAATAAATAAATAAATAAAATAAATAGAACTTCCAGCTCAATATTGAATAAGAGTTGTAAGGGCAGACATCCTTGACTTGTTCCCAAACTTAAGGAGAAAACTTTCCATCTTTCACCAATAAGTACAATGTTAGCCTTTATCAGGTTGAGGGAGTTCCCTCTATTCAAATTTTTCTGAGTTTTTATTATGAATTTTGTCAAATCCCTTTGCATGATCTATATAATCATGTGCTTTTTCTTCTTTGGACTACATTGATTAATTTTTCAAACAATGAACCAGCCTTTAATCCCTGGAATAAATCCCACATGGTTACAGTGTATAATTCTATTTTTTTTTTTTTTTTTTTTTTGAGACAGAGCTTCAAGCTGTCACCCTGGGTAGAGTGCCATTGCATCACAGCTCACAGCAACCTCCAATTCCTGGGCTCAAGCAATTCTCCTGCCTCCGCTTCCCAAGTAGCTGAGATTACAGGTACCCACCACAATGTCCAGCTATTTTTTGGTTGCAGCCATCATTGTTGTTTGGCAGGCCCGGGCTGGATTCGAACCCACCAGCTCAGGTGTATGTGGCTGGCGCCTTAGCTGCTTGAGCCACAGGCACTGAGCCAGTATGTAATTCTTTAAATATATTGCTGAATTCTATTTACTAATATTTTGTTAAGGATTTTTGTGTCTATACTCATGATAGATACTGGTCAGTATGTTTCTTTTTTAGTACTGCCTTTGCCTGGTTTTGGTACTATGGTAATAATAGCTTTATAAAACAAATTGAAATGTTTCTTCCTCCTCTTGTTTCTGGAAAAGTTTATGTAGAATTAGTGTTCATTCTTCTTTAAAAGATTGGTAGAGTTCTCCACAGAAACAATCTGATCCTTAAGATTTCCTTTATGAGAGATTTTAAATTAAGAATTCAATTTCTTGGTTCGGCGCATGTGGTTCAATGGGCTAAGGTGCCAGCCATGTACACCTGAGCTGGCGGGTTCGAATCCAGCCCAGGCCTGCCAAACAACAATGGTGGCTGCAACCAAAAAATGGCTGGGCGTTGTGGCGAGTGCCTGTAGTCCCAGCTACTTGGGAGGCAGAGGCAGGAGACTTGCTTAAGCCCAGGAATTGGAGGTTGCTGTGAGCATGATGCCACAGCACTCTATCAGGGTGACAGCTTGAGGCTCTGTCTCAAAAAAAAAAAGAATTCAATTTCCTGAATACTTACAGGGCTGCTTAATTTGTCTAGTTCATATTTAATGATCTGTGGTTTGTATTTTTCAAGGAGATGGTCCATTTCATTGTCAAGTTTATCTGTGTAGAGTTGTTGATAGTATTTCTTTATTATCCTTTCTAGGTATACATGGATATATTCTTACTCCATTTCATTCCTCTTATAATTTTTTTCTATCTTTTCCTTTTTAGTTAGTCTTCTCAGGGGTCTGTCAACTTCATGTTTTCAAATAACCAGTCGTTTGCTTCACTGATTTCTCTATTGCTTTTCTCTTTTCTTTTTTGTCAATTTCTGCTTGTATCTCTATTATTTTTTCCCTGCTTGCTTTGAGGTTTTTTTTTTTTCTAGGTTTTTGTTTTTGTTTTTTTTTTTAAACAAACTCACTCTGTTGCCTTGGGTAGAGTGCCATGGTGTCAGCCTAGCTCACAGCAATCTCAAACTCTTAGGTTCAAAAGATCCTCTTGTTTCAGCTGCCCAAGTAACTGGGACTACAGGCACCAGCCACAATGCCTGGCTAGTTTTTCTATTTTTTATTAGAGGTGGGGTCTTGCTCATCAGACTGGTCTTGAACTCCTGAGTTCCCCCTTTTGCTCCCCTGAGTACTAAGCTTACAGAATTTTTCTAGATTCTTGACTGAATGCTTAGATTTTTGACTTGAGACTTTCCCTTTTTTCTATTTATTCAGTCAATGCTACCAATTTTCTCAGCACTGCTTTAGCTGTGTCCCACAGACTCTGATATGTTGAATTTTCATTTCCATTAAGTTCATTGTATTTATTTCCCTTGTTACTACTTCTCTGACTCGCAGATTATTTAGAAGTGTGTCTTTTAGTCTCCAAGTATTTAAAGAGTTTCTATCTTTTTACCATTGATTTCTACTTGAATACTACTTCTGGCAGAATATTAATTAATTTAAAATTGTTGGTTTATTTTATGACCTTGGATATGGTTTTGATATATGGTCTGTGGGTTTTGCTTTTTTGATAAACCTGTAAAAATTATGTTCATTTGAGAGAAAGAGACACAGAGAATAAGAGGAGAGAGAATAAGAGATGAAACTAAAAAAACAAAAACAAAAACAAAAAACCTGTCAATCCAAATGTACAAATGTATTTAGACATTGAAGCAAACAATAAAATGATGCTCTGAGATAAAGCTTAAAACCTACAATACTGTCACCAGCATTATCTAGCCAATTGTCTCAACTATTCAGTGTGCTTTGGATGAGGTCCCCTAGTTTATACACAACCTTTCTTTGAATTAACATTCAGTCAGAATACTTCTACTTTTTTTTTTGGAATTTTGATTTCAACTGGCATTCACTCATCTTCATTAGAAGTTTTGGGGGGGTTTTTGCGGCTTTTGGCCGGGGCTAGGTTTGAACCTGCCACCTCCGGCATATGGGGCCAGCACCCTACTTCTTTGAGTCACAGGCTCCACCCTTGATCTTTTTCTTCCTTTAGCGATTCTTTTGCCCTTAGACTCCCAAGTAGCTGGGACTACAGGCACCTGCCTCAACACCCAGCTTTTTTTGGTAGAGACAGGGTCTCACTCTGGCTCACTCCAGCTCAGGATGGTCTCGAACCTCTGAGCTTAGGCAACCCATCCGCCTTAGCCTCCCAGAGCACTGGGACTACAGGCGTGAGCCATCACGCCCGGCCAGAATTATCTTTTTCTTGTAGCAAAGTTTGCATAATTAATTTTCAGACATGAAAGTAAGCCTATGACTTGACCTAAAGAAAATCTTGAGGCTCGGCGCCTGTGGCTCAACAGGCTGAGGCGCCAGCCACATACACCTGAGCTCGCAGGTTCAAGTCCAGCCCGGGCCTGCCGGACAACAATGATGGCTGCAGCCAAAAAATGGCTGGGCGTTGTGGCGGGCGCCTGTAGTCCCAGCTACTTGGAAGGCGGAGGTAGGAGACTCGCTTGAGCCCAGGAATTGGAGGTTGCTGTGAGCTGTGGTGCAACAGCACTCTATCCAGGGTGACAGCTTGAGGTTCTGTCTCAAAAAAAAAAACAACTGTGATGGTCATACATAGCATACCAGTGTGCTCTATTCTCAAGAGAATACCCATTTACTCCCACAGCAGCCATATACTGGCACTCTCAACATTAATATCTCTGCCCCACAGTAATATTGCCATGTGAAAACTTCTCCCTTAAAAGAAATTATTTTGACATATTTTCAATACCTTCAAAAATATCTCCTTTCCAGTCTCACTCCCTACCAATTTGGGAACCATCTACTCAACAAAGCTTTGATTGCATCCTCATCCTCTTGTGATTACTTTCTAGTAGTAGGAAAAACCTCTAAGAAATACACAATAGGTTTGGCGCTCGTAGCACAGTGGTTACAGCACCAGATAGATACATACACTGAGGCTAGAAGGTTCAAACCCGGCCCAGGCCAGCTAAACAATGATAAATGCAACAAAATACAGGCTAGGTGCCTGCCACTCAACGGGCTAAGGCACCAGCCACATACACCTGAGCCGGTGGGTTAGAATCCAGCCCGGGCCCGCCAAACAACAATGATGGCTGCAACCAAAAAATGGCTGGGCATTGTGGCGGACGCCTGTATTTGGGAGGCGGAGGCAAAAGACTCGCTTAAGCCCAGTAATTGGAGGTTGCTGTGAGCTGTGATGCCACAGCACTCTATGCAGGGTGACAGCTCGAGGCTCTGTCTCAAAAAAATAAAAATAAAAAATTGGCAGGTGTTGTGGCGGGTGCCTGTAGTCCCACCTACTCAGGAGGCTGAGGCAAGAAAATCGCTTAAGTCCAAGAGTTGGAGATTGCTGTGAACTGTGATGCCACAGCATTCTACTAAGGGCGACATAGTAAGACTGTCTCAAAAGAAAAAAAATACACGATAAACCATAAACACTAGATTTTAAATACTATGGACAAAACAAGTTGAGCAAGATAACAGGTTGGAGTGAGAAGTGTCATTAATAGGGTGGTCAAAGCAGACTTTAATGCAGACCTGAACTTGAGCCAAGTCAGTCACACAGCTCAACCAGAAGAGCTTTCCGAAGGGAAAAGACAACTCGAAGGCTTTATGAATGATTGGTACTGAGAATAGGAAGGTCAGTTCAACTATAGTGTAGAAGTTAGCAAAGTTAAGAAGTGACAGGTTTAAAAAATTGTTGCAGGGGGCGGCACCTGTGGCTCAGCAAGTAGGGCGCCGGCCCCATATACTGAGAGTGGGAGGTTCAAACCCGGCCCAGCTGAACCGCAAAACAAAAAAATAGCCAGGCACTGTAGCGGCACCTGTAGTCCCAGCTACTCAGGAGGTTGAGGCAAAGAGAATCGCCTAAGCCCAGGAGCTGGAGGTTGCTGTGAGCTGTGTGACACCACGGCACTCTGCGATAGAGTGAGACTCCACAAAAAAAAAAAAAAAAAAAAAATTGTTGCAGGACCCTGGCAAATACTGAGAATAGATGGGAGGAACAGTTAAAAGGCAGTTACAATAATCCAGATGAAGTAGAGTCTTTCATTATCTACATTCCAAAGAAAATTAAGACTGGAATAGTATAACCCGTACTTTCCAACATTAATAAGAACTGACTGCTACTTCTCTTTTACTTTTTCTTGCTTAATTTTTCTGATAAAGACTTTGAACATACCTGACTATCTTGACAGCATTCATCAGGTTTTTCCTATGGACTAGATGTATTGTAAGAGAAATCAAGATTTAGCGTTAAATTCTGCCTGGAAAATCCCTCTTCTATCCTTTCTGCATTGTTCTTAGTTCACTAGTGTTTATTCATGAACTATATGCTTGACAAGTAGAGAATAAATCAGCTTCAGAATAAGTTCCAAATTAATGAATCTTTTATTGCATTGCTAAAATTACAAAGAGATCTTAAGGAATATCATGTGGTATCTTGCTGCAGCTGGACAACTGTAAAAAGAAATGAAAATATCTGTAAATTTCCATCAATACTCTTGCCCAGAAACATATTTTCTAAATAAATTTAAAACATACTTCAGGATTGTGACTCACTGACTCATTAATGAATTGTCTACATAGGAAAATATATGCAATGTCATCTCTTATTTGGCCAAATTTATGCGTCCTAGAACCCAAATCTCCATTTTCTGCTAAACTCCAGTTTAAGTCTTTAATTAAGAGCTTCAAATATAACAGTAAAAAACCTTACAGACACAGGGTGGCTCAGTGGGCAGGGCACCAGCCCCATACACTGAGGGTGGTGGGTTCAAACCTGGCCCTGGCAAAACTGCAACAAAAAAATAGCCAGGTATCTATAGTCCCAGCTATTCGAAAGGCTGAGGCAAGGGAACTCGCCTAAGCCCAGGATTTGGAGGTTGCTGTGAGCTGTGTAACATCACGGCACTCTACTGTGGTACCGTGGGCAATAAAGTGAAACTCTGTCTCTAAAAAAAAAAAAAAACCAAACAAACTTAGAGACACTGTAAGAACCTACCTCTTAGATCTTATTCATCAGCCTGCTGAACTGTTCCTTTTTCAGAGACATAAATACCATCCAAAAATTTTCGGATATCCTTGTTTTTAACTGTTGTGGCTTGCTGAATCAAAGCAGCTACAGGAGTAAAAAAGGTAAGGTGATTACTACACCAGCCAAACCCATTTTGAAAAGAAGTATTTGATTAAATACGTGCCATATTTAAAAGTCTCAGAATTCCATCTGTGATAGCTTTTTAATTTCCACAATTTAAAAAGCTAACCAAATTCAAAGAGTAAAATACCACGTACTCAACTGCAAGACTCAAGACAAAATTTTGTTTACTGTGTCTACAAACCTGAATTTGAAACAAGCTCAATGTCGTTTCCTTCAAGGATTAATTCATCTTTCTGGGCTTGAGATACTGAACAAGCAACGCCTACAAGGGGGAGAGAGGGTATTTGCACCTTGTTAACATAAAGAGATCCGTGTAAAAAAAAAACATCCAGGGCTAGTAATCTATGCCATTTAAAATTCCACATACCTGGGCAGCACCCTTATCTCAGTGGGTAGAGTGCCAGCCACATATACCCAGGTTCAATACCCAGCCCAGGCCAGCTAAACAATGAAAACTGCAACCAAAAAATAGCGGGCGTTGTGGCGGGTGCCTGTAATCCCAGCTATTTGGGAGGCTAAGGCAAAAGAATCACTTAAACCCAAAAGTTGGAGGTTGCTGTGAGTTGAGGTGCCACAGCACTCTACTAAGGGCGCATAGTGAGACTGTCTCAAAAATAAATAAATAAAATATAATTCCACTTCCCAACTGAACCTTGAGATTTGGCTCACGGGACCTGACTTACCTGAGCCAAAAATCTTAAGTTTCATTTTCAGTAATTCGATTAAGGAATTCAGATAATAAAGCTTAGTTATACAAAGCCTTGTACCAAGCCTTAGTTCATTATTTCTTTACATAAAGGCTTTCATTAAATGCTACTGACCACATCTAGATCTCAGAATACTTTTAGAAAGCCATTAAGTTGATACTAAGAATCCCCTAAGCCCAAGAGATGGAGGTTGCTGTGAGCTATGACGTCACAGCACTCTACCAAGGGCAACAAAGTGAGATTCTGTCTCTTAAAAAAAAAAAGAACACCAAGCATAGTAGCTCATGCCTGTAATTCTAAAACTCTGGGAAGCTGAGGTGGGTGGACCATTTGAGCTCCTGAGTTTAAGACCACCCTAAGCAAGAGTCTCTAAAATAAGCCAGGTATTATGGCAGACTCCTATAGTCCCAGCTACTTGGGAGGCTGAGGCAAGAGGATCACTTGAGACCAAGAGATTAAAGTTACTGTGAGCTGTGACACCATGGTACTCCACTGAGGGTGACACACAAAAAAACACCAAACAAACAAAACACCAAGCTTTAGGCTTGGCCTGTAATCCTACTATTCTGAGAGGTTGAGCTAAGTTGATCCCTTGAACTCCACAGTTCCAGACCAGCCCAAGGAAGAATGAGACCCCATCTCTACCAAACAGAAAAAATCAGGTCGGTGTGGTGGGGGCTGCCTATACTCCCAGCTTCCTGGAGGCTGACACCACCACATTCTGGCCTGGAGCAACAGAATGAGACTCTGCCTCAAAAAACAAGAACAAAAGCACTAAGCTTTAGGCTCAGCGCCTGTGGCTCAACGGGCTAAGGCGCCAGCCACGTACACCTGAGCTGGCAGGTTCGAATCCAGCCCCAGGACCCGCCAAACAACCAGGACGGCTGCAACCAAAAAATGGCTGGGCATTGTGGTGGGCGCCTGTAGTCCCAGCTACTTGGGAGGCAGAGGCAAGAGACTCGCTTGAGCCCAGAAATTGGAGGTTGCTATGAGCTGTGATGCCATGGCACTCTATCCAGGGTGACAGCTTGAGGCTCTGTCTCAAAAAA
>CAUYON010001412.1:0-19084 GCA_963573935.1 Arctocebus calabarensis
TTGGAAAGTCCTTGGGTGATTGGCCCAGTTGAAGAGGTACCAATCAATTGTCCCAGCCAGTACCAACCTCAAATCAAAGAGTTGAAAAGTCTCTGGCGACTAGACAGCAGAAGTCTGCTGGCAGCTTTAGTATAACTCACTCCAGGGTTCTGTGAGCTCAGCAGGGCACCACCCCAACCTGTAAATTAGCTTGGGAAGGTTGATGCCCCTTTCCCCGCCTTGCCCCTCTGTCACACCCAGTCTCTGGTAACCCTGCAGGGCTGTGGTCCTGTTCCCTCCAATGAGCAGATGCTCTAGAGGTTTGTGCCTGCCTAGGTCACACGGGGCTCTGTGGCTTCTTAGCCAGTCCACCAGTTATGTCACTGTTGGCAGGGGTGGAAGTGAGGCCTGACAACCTGGGTAGTTGATAGGGGCTGGGGCGATACACTCAGTTCCAGCCCTGTCCCTGATTGATGTAAAGTAGATGAAAAAAGCTGATAGAACAGAACAAGTTCACAGAATTTCTGCCCTGTGGAAGAGACGCTGGGCTGCTAATAGTCCTGACTCAGTCTGTGAGCTTCAGCCCTTTGTCTCAGCTGTCATCCCCTGAGGGCCAGGTGTGGCTGAAATTTAGCAAAGCTTTCTCAGCGCTGCCACTCGGTACCTCAGGGGATCACCTCTCCACACTTTCCTCTCACCACTCCCGAGCCGGGAAAACAGCACAGATCCACAACATCCTGCGCCCTGTCCACACCCCTCAAGAAAATGTCCAAGAATCTGGATTCCGTGGCGCACAGACCTCCAGACCTCAGGGTGAGAGTAGAGGGGAGTGCCAGAAGTTCCAACTTGCAGGTAGAGAATATATACAGTTTTATACAGTTTTATGCCTGGCAGGAGAGTGCTGCAGCACCCTAGTAGGGCAAGGAGGTCCAGTTTTTAGAGAATCTCTCCCGTGGTGTAGAGTAGGAGGACATCTGAACTCTGCTCGCTTGTTTGTATGGAGGTGTGGCATATACTGCGAGCTGTTCTCGTGGGGGAGGGGACTCCCATCTGCTTGGTGATGTGCTCTGTACCTTTTATTTGTATCCTTGGGTTTGTAGGTCGCTCCAGCAGGGTTGATGTGTGTTCTTCGACCTTCTCTTTTGGCTCAGTTCCAAACCGCTGGCTTTCTTGCTAAATTTCTGTCCTTTAACTCTCCTTCTGGATGAAAGCATCTGCAGAAAGCTGGCTACAGACTGGCATCTTGGCTCCTCCCCCATTCCTTTATTTTTTAAAGATAGGATTGCTGGGTATACTATTCTTGGTTAACAGTCTTTTTATTTCAGGATTTTGAATATATTTTCTATTCCTTTCTGGATTAAAAGGTTTCTGCTGAGAAGTCTGCTTATGGTGGATCTTCTATACATAATGACACTTTTCCCTTGTTGCTACCAACACTCTGTCTTTAATTTTTGACAATTTGACTAGGTATGTTGTGGTGTGAGTCTTTTTAGATTCATCTTAGTTGATGTTAAATGGGCTTCCTGGATCTGACTTTCTAATTCTTCCCCAGACTTGTAAGTTTTCAGCTATTATTCCTTTAGATATATTTTCTGTCCTTTTCTCTCTTTCTTCTCGTTCTGGCATGCCAACACTGTGTAACTTGTTCTACTTGATTATGTCTCATAAGTCTTTCAAGCTATCATCACTCTTTTTCATTCTTTTTTCTTTTTGTTCCTTAAATTGGATGTGTCTTCAAATTCTCTGATCCCTTTTTCTAAAACCAGTCTGTTGTTTCTTCTTAGGTCTGTGATTTCCTTTTGATACTTTGTTATACTTTTTATTTCTTAGTTGAAGTTCTCAGTTTGTTTTTGCATTACTGCCTTTACTTTTGTGAGCATCTTTATGACCATTATTTTGAATTCCCTGTTAGGTAAATCACAAAATTCTGTTTCATTTGTGTCAGTTTCTTGAGATTTATTTTATTCTTTTGTTTGGAATACATTCTCCTGTTTCTTTATTTTCCTTGATTCTCTATGCTAATGTCTGTGCATTAGATAAGGCAAGTACTTCTCTCTATCTTATTAGACTGGACTGTATAGGAGAAAGTTTTCACTAATCTGGCTAGAGATTTTAAGATGCCTGTTTAATCTTTGTGTTTGTCCAAACTGCTGTCTCTGCTTTGGGTGGCCCTTGGAGCTTAGAATATGCCACATCTTGTCAGTATCCTGAGACTGCTATTATAGAAACCATGCACTTTAGATGTAGCTGAGAAGTTTGGGTTGTTGGATAGGATGTTTCAGTTCTTTCTGTCTTTACAATGGACCTGGATATAGGCATTTATTTGCCTCTCTCTGCACCAAGCCAGGGGTAGGACCTGTGCTAAGTGCTGTACCCACATTTAGGCCACACCTTCTTACCCTGGAGGGACACCTGTGTCTCCCTGTTTGTTTTCTGTGATCTTGGATTACTCAGACCCTCAAAGCCTCCTCTACTCTTAGAGTTAGGTCATTAAAGAGACTTTGCTCAGGAGGAAGCTGCAGAAGTTGTGACACTTGGTGCTCAGCCTAATTCCTTCCAGAGAGAATGAATAGGCCTGGATTTACCCTCTGAGGTGAGCCAGGGACAGGTCTCATGAAGTACCAAGCTCTGGCCCTCACGTAAAATGCTGTTGCTTATTTGCCCAGATATCTCCCCAGGCAGGCTCATTCCAGGCTAGGCATCAAGCAGTCACTGGAGTGTGCAGCACTTTCTTTCAGAGAGAAGCTAAGAACTGCACATTCAAGTCAAGAGGGGTAGCCCATGGGAACATTTGGACACTTGTTTAAAACTACCTCTTTTTCCAAGGAAAACTCCCATATGCCAGTGCCTTTGGTTCTCAGAGCTACTAGCTTGAAGATAAAGTCCTTCAGAAGGTAGCTTTAAAAACGGGGGCTCCCAGTGTGTGTTCTAAACCCCTTGTGGAGAAAACCAAGGAGGTGACTTTTTAAGCCCCTTCTCTGCACTGCTTCATGGGAACCAAGTTCCTGAAGTGCTGGTACATTTGTTTAAAAATGCTGCTTTTGGCGAGGTGTGGTGGCTCATGCCTACAATGCCAGCATTCTGGGAGGACAAGGCAGAAAGATCATTTGAGACCAGGAGTTCAAGAGCAGTCTGGGCAAACATAGAAAGACCCTGCTTCTAGAAAAAAAAGAATTTTAATGTGCCGGCCTGAAGTCCCAGTTTCTCAAGAAGCTGGGGCAGGATGATCCCTTGAACCCAGGATTTTGACATCATAATGAATCATGATCACACCCCTGCCCTCCAGCATAGGAGATAGAGACATCATCTCAAAAAATTAAAATTAAAAAATAAAAATTCCCAATGTTTCCAGTAGTCTGGTAAGACGTGTTTGCCCATCCCTTCTGCTCCCGGAGCTCCAGGATGCAGTTTCTTGGGGGGTGGTGGTTGAAAGTTGGGGCTCTTAGTGTGAGTGCAAATTCCTCCCAGCAGATAAAAACTGGCCTGTCTTAACTTTCTAATGTGAGTGACTTGAACGTCCACTGCCAGGTGGCCTCTGGAAGGGATTTTTTTTTTTAATTAAATCATAGCTGTGTACAATAATGCAATCATGGGGTACAATGTGCTGGTTCCATATACAGTCCGAAATATTTTCACCGAACTGGTTAACTTAGCCTTCATGGCATTTTCTTAGTTATTGTATTCAAACCCTTATACTCTACATTTAATAAACTTCACCTGTACCCTTCTAAGCTGCACCCTAGGGGGGGATCCACCCATCACCCTCCCTCCAACTTTCCTCCCCCTCCATTCCCCTCCCTTGCCTCCTTCCCCATATTCTTGTACTAAGATTGGGTTATAGCCTTCATATGAAAGCTACACCTTAGTTGCATATTTGACAAGCCAATTAAAAACATTCAATAGGGAAAAGATTCCCTATTTAACAAATGGTGCTGGGTGAACTGGCTGGCGACCTGCAGAAGACTGAAACTGGACCCACACCTTTCACCCTTAACTAAGATAGACTCTCACTGGATTAAAGATCTAAACTTAAGACATGAAACGATAAAAATAGTAGAAGAAAGTGCAGGGAAAACTCTTGAAGGAGTTGGCCTGGGCGAATATTTTATGAGGAGGACTCACTGGGCAATTGAAGCAGCATCAAAAATACACTACTGGGACCTGATCAAACTAAAAAGCCTCTGCACAGCCAAGAACACAGTAAGTAAAGCAAGCAGACAGCCCTCAGAATGGGAGAGGATATTTACAGGATATGTCTCCAACAAAGGGGTCTCTGTTTTTTAAGCTCCTTCGTGGCATTCCTTCTGGGTATGGAGTCTTTTAAAGAGCTGGTGTGCCCACAGGAATCTGCCGTTTTCCCCAACAGTCTAGAGAGATACTCGATTGTTATCCCCTCCACTCCTATCACTGGTGAATGAAGAGTCAACCTTGGGGAAATTTAGGGTTAGGGCCCTACGTGTGAGATCCACATCCTGCTCTCCTGGGGGTGGGGGGACTGGGTGTGGAGTGTTCCTCTTCTGATTTTATGACTCAGAGTCTGAGGTGGGGTTGGTGCTCAAGTGTACCTCGAGTTTTCTACCTGTTCACTGTGGAAATTTCTCAATTGCCCCATGGGCAGGAGTCTCAGTTGCCCCGTGGGCAGAGTCCCATTTGCCCTGAAGGTAGGATTCTCTCAGCTGATCTCCAAGTCTTTCTCAGAGGGAAATGACCACAGGTAGACTTTTGTTTGACTCATCCTGTGAGCAGAGGTTGTGCCCAGGGCTTCCTGTTCCAGCTTCCTGAATTCTGTTCCCAGATTCAGTATCCCTCCCCACACACAGTTCTGTCTCTGTGCCATCACAAATGCTGTCTCTGCCCCACAGCAGTGTCCACCATCACCTCTCTGAAGGTCTTTCAAATCCCAGTCACCTGTGTCTGGTAATTGCTTGATCTCGCCCAATCTCAAAGGAAGTTTTCCAGACAATAGGCAGAATTCATATTTCTTCCACAAATTATCTTTCTACTGTTTTTTAACTAGAATGTTGAAGGGTTGCAGTAATCCAGCCGTGCTTACAGAATGTCAGCATAATTCAAGGTGTGTGAGCAAAAGTAGTAGCTTCTACCTGGTCAAGAGTGATTGTAAGATATCACGGACTCTTCCATGTCAAGTGAAGTGGGGAGAGAGGAAGTGCGTCCTAGCAATGAAGGTAGACTTTTTCCGTTCTCACTATATATAGGGAATGGTGGAGATTGGTAGAGAGTAGAGTTAGGAAATAGTCTTCTGATCATTATTGACTTCAATCTGAGTTTTTGTGTCTTCTCAAGATCGCCCACGCGGTGCCCTACAAAGGGCGTAGCCAGTGTTTGTAGGTTGACCTGAGTGTCTCCACAGGACCCACTGAGCCACGGAAAGGTCCTCAGCAGGTGTCTCAGGGACAGCCTAAGCTTGAATCAGCACCCAGTTTTCCTTTCATTTCAATTCATAATGATTAATTCTTAAGAACTGGATTAAACAATCAAGTTCCTTTGTTTTTCTCCCTGCTCTAAAGTTTGGCAACATTGGAGAGTATTCAGGGTCCACACTAACCCTCAGGGGTAACTGAGCCACTTACTTGAAAATAAATATGTGGAACCTGCCCGTATGTCTAATCTGAAGTGAAACAAATTTGTGCAGTGGCTTCATTGACTTTACCTTGGGGACATCACTTTGTTAATTATTCATACTAGAGTGTGGAATGAAACCCAAAAGTCAGCACATGGCAGTATGTTTCATGGTTAATAGAAAGAAACTCCCCACCCAACCTAAGTAAAAGATAGACGCATTAGATAGATGTGCTGGTATGTGACTGTAGTCCCAGCAGCTCAGGAGGCTGAGGCAGGAGGACTGCTTGAGCCCAAGACTGAGGTTGCTGTAAACTATGATGACACCACTGCACGTTAGCCTGGGTAACAGAATGAAACTCTGTCTCAGAACACACACACACACATGGTGGTTGATGTTCCCTGAGTGGTCGTGAGCCCCTGTCCATGAAAGCTTTGCCCACTGCAGGGTGGAGCCCTTTCTCTACCTACCTCCGTCTTCTGGGCCAGGGTGGAGGCTACTCTCACCTTCTCCACAAAAATTCTGTTTTCACCAGCCAGGGCTCCCAGGTACCTCACCAAATCCAGTTCCTCCTTCTCTAGGGACCCATACATTGTTAGAGGTTATTAAATCCTATTATTTTCACTTTTTTAAAAGTGAAAGAGGGTATGTAGATAGGACAGGTATGTGAAGGGCTCAGGTTTGCTGTGCAGGTGAGTGAAGTCAATGACACAGAATGTTGGGTCCCTTGACTTCTCTCCCAGGATGTGTCAGCCTGAGGGCGTGGAGCGTGTCTGCCCGCCACACTTCCCTCTTGTCCACACCTATCAGCACAGGTGTCATTTCAGGGTGGGATGAGATGCAGAGCCACATACCCATGTGGAGAAGGCTCGGACTCCTGCAGCCTCTGTTCTGATGAAGCCACGTGGCTGCTGGTTTATTCTTTCATATGTGGCAGATGCGTCCTGTTAGCTGAATGCCACCAACCCGAGCTGCTGGCGGTTTAGTGCCATCAGTCTGCATGTGGGTCAATGGAAGTCACCATTTCTGGCTTTTGTGGATGCTCATGCTACATTAAACCAAAACAGAGCTGCAGCTGAGCTTCAGTGGTACCCCTGAAACTGTAACTCACCTCAAGTTCATCTGGCATTTGCCCTTAGCTGGTTGAAGACTTGAGGCAGGGTCACTCAGAGGCTCGCAAACCTCTTAGTCAAGCTTCTCAGTGAACTTGGCCTGAATTTGAGGTTTGGATTCAGAAGTTTGGTGTTTTCTTTCAGGAGCTTTCCATGAGCCTCTGGGCTCTCAGGTCACACTCTGAAGTCCCGTTAGGCTCACTTCAGACCACAGGAACAAGGACGGAGACCTCCGGGCTTCTGCGCAAGGGTGCACCTGCAGGCCCCTGTTTTTGCATCCCCAGCAGGCCTCACCAGAATACACAAAGCTTTTCTTTTTTCTTAAAAGAACAAAAAGGGAGGTATTAGTCTTGGTGGCCGCTAGAAAATGAACTGGTCAAAAAGACTATTCATTTCTTGACACCCCTCTACATATGCTGAGGGCCTGTTTCCAAAGTGTTGCTTTTCCTGCCCTCAACAGATGCTTGTTGCCTTTGAATCCAATAACCACTTCCAACTGTAAAACATGTTAAGATTTTGAACTTATCTTAACAAGATTACTTATCATTGTCTTGGGAAATTTTTAAGAACACTAAATTATCTATTTTTAATTATAAAAGTCACAAAAAAACTAATTGCCTTAAAATACTTTTCTTAAATTCTGCAGATAGTTGTAATAAAATGAGACAATATACCGTTGTATATTTTTGAAGTCTGAGGTTTTACCACTGACTTTCTCCAGGCTAGTTACTGTCCCAGTGTGAGAGTCCATTTCCATTACAAGTTCTCATTTGTACACAAATGAGTTTTATTTTTACAATGAACTATATTTTATTGCTGCTTTCAGCATAGGTAATAGTAGATCATTGGTTCAGGTTCTACTATTACCATCGGCTAATCAGTAGATTTCGTTGCTGTAGCAATGAAAATAATTTTATGGATGGGGGTCACCACAACATAAGGAACTGTATTCAACTGTATGTCGCGGCATTAGGAAGGTTGAGAACCCCTGATGTGGATCATAGGATGAAATGGAACAAACCCACATAGAAGTTTGTATCAGGTTTGGCAAGTGGAGAGATTCTCCTTTCCTTTGGTAAGTAATGCAAATGTGTTTTTTTCTCAGTAATGGTGCTTTGACAGACATCTGGCTGCAAAATACTGGATTTTTCCTGAGACTGGTCTTTATAGTTGATTTGCAAGTTATTTCTCAAATCCACAGGAAACAGGTTAGCTTTGTAGCAGACCCTCATTCATTTAAACATACTAGAAATCAAAGTGAGTCTGAGCTGGTAAAATGTCTGCCTAGAGACTATTTGTAAAGAAACTATCTGATTCCGTTTAAGGATATATGGTCATTGAAATATGACTATCAAAGTTTCTAAGCCAGAGCCTTTGAAGGAAACTCGTGAATCAAAGAGGAAGTGAAGATTAAATTATAACCAGCAAGTCCATAGTTTCTACCGTTCTTAGAAACTGGGTTCCTTTAAGAGTTAAGATCCCCCCAAGTCCAGATTTTACTGTTAGTTCACTGGGTACACCCCGTGCTCCCGGGGAGTGCCTCCGTCCAGCTGCCAGCAGAGAGGTTCTGAGAAGGTAGGCACCCCCACTCCGTCACTGCTAGATAAATTTCTGTTCCCTCTTTCTCTGCTACCTCATCACAGGCAAATAAATTAACTACCCGTAGGTCCCCATTTGTCCAGTGGTCAATGCGGTGGTTTCCTCCAACCCAAGATCATTCACCATCAAGCTTAAAACCTCCTTGATCAGCCTTTATTCCTCCTCTTTGGAGTTCCATCAGGGACCACAAAAGTTCCAGCCAGTGATGAGGCAACAACCCGGCAACTAACTGTCCGGGCACGGTTGCTCATTCTTGTAATCCCAGCACTCCAAGAGGCCGAGGCAGGTGGATTGCTTATGCTAAGAGTTCGAGACCATCCTGAGTAAGAGTGAGATCCTGTTTCTCAAAAAAAAAAAAAAAAATAGCCAGGCATTGTGGTAGGTGCCTATAGTCCCAGCTACTCAGGGAGCTGAGGCAAGAGAATCGCTTGAGCCCAAGAGTTTCAGGTTGTTGTGAGCTGTGACACCATAGTACTCTACCTAGGACAACAGAGTGAGACTCTGTCTCAAAAAGCAAAACAAAACCCCGGTAACCTACCTCTCCATGTCCCCACTTTCAGGGCTATAAACAGCTCAGCACCCAGGCTCTTGGCCCCCGACCTGGCCCAGCCTCCCCGGCACCCTCCTGTCCACCCATCACTCAGAACACTGAGAGATGACCCATCTCTGGTCACATCACTTCTCTGCTCAAAACCTCCCTGGAACCCTATGGCCTATTTACCCGAGTGCTGACCTCCTTGGCTGAGCCTCGGGGAGGCTTCACCTCGCTTGACTGCAGCTTCTGTCAAGGCACCAGTGGTTCCCCTGAGTAACACTCCTGCTTGATTTGCTGTTCCTTGAACACACTGTGGGCCCTGGAAGCTCTTCACACGTGTTTGTGCTGTTCTGTGAGACGGCAGTGGCTGAGTCCCATTGGCTTCTCAGAGTCCAAACAGATATGCCAAGGAGTATAGCCCTGGAAGTAGGGACATGGAGGGGTAAGTGACTGCAGGTGTATGTGAGCTCACCTGCAGGGGTAGCGTGGGGGGGTGGGGACCAGCCGTATTTACAGCTAGGTGTTCAAGACCAGCCCGAGCAAGAGTGTTTCCAGGCGTTTTTATAAATGTGTTTATCGTACACACTCACAAAAAAGTTGTGAGAGTTAAGAAGGAACTTTCACCCACGTCAGCTCATTTAATTCTGAAAACAAATCTATGAGATGCCATTTCAGCACCAACAGCTGACAGATAAAGAGGTCGCATGTGGGCAAGTGGCACGGCTTGCCCAAGGGGACCGCTGAAAAATGACAGAGCCAGAATTCACACCCAGGTCTGTGACCCATGTCACAGTGACATGGATGGAGCAGGGGAATTTCTATAGCAGACGGGCAAAGAGGCCAGGCCACAGAGGGCCGTGGGAGGCTGCTGAGAAGGGCAGTGGTGTGACAAAGCTCCGGGGAGGTAACAGGCGGGGAGCCACTCGGCTCTTCTGACTCCCGGACTCTGCTGGTGCCCAGGCCCGTTGCCTGGGCTGCACACAGGCCGTTTGTTTATTTACCTCATTGCTACTAACAGTGTCTCTGCTTTAAAGTGGAAAGGATTTAAAGTGGTTTTAAACTGTCTTACATTTTATATTTCTATAATAATACACCTAGATTTTCTCTCCTCCACTTGCTTTTTTTTTTTTTTTTTGGCGGGGGTTTTGGCCGGGGCTGGGTTTGAACCCATCACCTCCGGCATTTGGAGCCGGAGTCCTACTCCTTTGAGCCACAGGCGCCACCCTCCTCCACTTGCTTTTAAGCCTCTATTATAAAGTGTATGTATTTTACATCTTCATCCCATCGGATGTTTGTCCAGGACTGTGCTGCCAGTGCAGGGTTAGGGGAGGGCAGTGGCTCTGGGAGAGCCCTGCTGAGGACGGGACAGGGAAGGGTCCCGGCTAACTAAGTCACAGTATTGACCACTTTACGATACACACATCCGCGCAATGCCCACCTTTGTACACCTGCCAGTCACACACACGCAGAACTGCTCGTGCTTGGGCTGGGGGAGAGTCGTGCAGACTCCCAGTCTGCAGATTTGTACCCAGAGCTTATACGATTCTCTGTAGTCTGTATGCACAGTAAACACGTGACTTTGTGTCCAGAGGATTTGGTCGTGGGAACCATATGTGACTAAGGGCTGATGCTACAGTTTCATGTTGCTGTGTTGTCCCAGACGGGGTATGAAGGCGCCACTCAGTATCTCCCGTCACTGTCACTCTGGAGATTCTTCCCACTGTACCCAGGGGCCACCTCCCAGGCTACCTCCCTCTTCATGTTGCCAGACCCAAGATGGCTAGAAAAGATGCCCCCCGTGTGGGCTCCTGGCCTCCTCTGACCCCCCACACGTGGGCTCCTGGCCTCCTGTGATGACCCCCGCATGGGCTCCTGGCCTCCTGTGATGACCCCACGCATGGGCTCCTGGCTCCCTGATGACCCACACGTGGGCTCCTGGGCTCCTGTCTTTGATCTTTTCTTTTCTCAGGCTTTTAATTGTTTGGCTGTCCTCCTGCTTGGGACTATTACATGCATCACCTTGGCTGCCACCAGCAGGGTCTCACTGTGCATGTCCACATTTTCAGGGCAGCTCCCCGAGACTTTGGATCCAGTGTTAAACAAACCACCTTGAATCTGTCCCTTTTTGATCTGAGTCACTCTCCTTCCACCTCCTTGCCATGGCCACCCCAGAACAACAAGTATTGTTTTTACCAGGAAATTATTTTGCCTATAGATTTAATGATGTTCTTTATGAGAGAGAATATAGACCCAGATGTTTACAACTTAATTTAACTATAAATACCCAGTTAGCAATTAGAGCTGAGATTACCTTCACTGGGCATCACTCTTTGTTTTTCTTGCATTTGCATGTTTTCTCTTTTGAAAAGTATACTTTTCCTCTTAAATCATTCCTATTTATCCACTCATTACTAAATTCCTTTCTTAAATTGCATTAAATCTTACACATGTTCAATTCTCCCAACAGTCTGATGCTGATCAGAAAGCACTGCGCGCATTCGTCCTGTGTGATCAGGGAAATGTCTCGCCCACACCAAGGCCCCTGCGGAAAGCTCCAGGGAGCCGCAGAGCCTGTAACTGGCAGACACCCTCTGCCACTGATGTCACCATCCCTTCCACTTTCCTCAACTTCTTCTTGGGCTGATGGACACTTAGAGGGTCTGTCGCCCTCACAGTCAAGTGTGAGATCAAGAGCCTTTTACCAAAGACCTGCTGGGAATGTGAACACTGGGAAGGTCACTCCGTGCTCCGAGGTCAGCACATTTTAGGCCTCCAGTGTCACCTGAGGCCTGTAGGGCCACATAGCAGGTACAGCACTGACACGTGGTCGCCCAGAAGCATCCAGAGCAGGTTTAGACAGGCTGTGCTCATGCTGCTCTGACTACGTTCATCCTCTCTCACCTCTGTGCCTGGAAGCTGAATCGAGTCATGATTTTAATATTTTGTGGACACAGATCTGTTGGGAGCCTGAGGAAAGCCACGGGGACTCCTCTCCCTGAAAAACATGTCTCTGTTCACACATAGGAAAGGGGCAATTGGAAAGCAGTCACCTCCCCAGTGCTTTCTGATCAGCATTATAGTGTTAGGAGAATTGAACATGTGTAAGGTTTCTTTCTAAGACGTCCTTTCTTAGGTCCTAGGTCAAGAACCCTTAACTAAAAGGAAGACATTCCAGAAAATCTTCTGAACAAATTCTGAAGGAAGGAGATTCCAAATGGAGCTCCTAAGCATTCTCTCAGTCAGGACAAAGGGTGAGGGGGAACGGGGGCATTTAGGGACACAATGAAAGAGCAGTGTGAGCATGAGTTAGGCCCGGCTCTGTCCTCAGTGACCTTGGACAAGTCACTTAACCTCGCACACTGTCCTCAGAAAAGGGGGAGAATCGCAGTTTCTTGGGGATGACGTGGGGATGAGGTGACGGGGGTGCCCCTCACCCTCCGAGCCACCTGCTGACACCTCAGGCACGGGGAGGACGGGGAGGGCAGCCTGCACGGCAGTGGTGCTCAGTGAAAGCCAATCTCAGGGGACTTCTTAGAACCGTCCTTCTGTGCTCGAAGTTCTCTTCTGTCAGTCCACCAAAAAGAAGTGGAGGTGATGGGGACAAGGTAAATAAAAAAGGTGACGAAACCCCTCAGTCTTCTTAAACTCACCTCTTTCAAACAGCAGAGTCAAGCCTGGCTGAAGATCAGTGTTGAGCACTGGGGAGAAGGGCCACCGCAGAGGTCACGGAGTAAGTAGGCATGGCAGGGCCCAGGCCCCAGGCCTCCGTATTACAACTAGCAGTGTTGGAACTCAATGACAGAATCCAGGTATGGCCAGCAAGGGACAGGGCACACTGTCCTCGGGAGAGAGGCCTGTGGTTCAGCTCACAAACCTAAACCGAGCAAAGGTTTTGATGTAAGAGTTAAAAAAATACTGCTTCAAACTGCAAGCATTGGTGGCCACGGTGCTCACGCCTGTAATCCCAGCACTGGGGGAGGCTGAGGAGGTGGATCGCCTGAGCTCAGGAGTTCAAGCCTGAGCCTGAGTACACTCCATCTGGACTAAAATAGAAAAAAATAGCCAGGTGTTGTGGCGACCACCTGTAGTCCCAGCTACTTGGGAGGCTGAGGCAGGAGGATCACTTGAGCCCAAAAGTTTGAACAGGGCAACTGAGTGAGACTTTGTCTCAACAGCAACAACCACCACCAAGTTGCCGCAGTACCTCTATCCTGCGTGTGCCTTGTGCTGTTGCACGCATGGTTGATGGGATGCAGAACATTAATCAGGAAGAAGGATGGGGTACGTGCTGACTGTGCGGTGGCCAAAATCCTGGTGACTAGGGTGTTGGTGGTAACAAGGCTGTATGTGGAGGCCACGTAGTCCCTCCAAATCTCTGCTTTTGACAGTTGTGTGATTGCAATAAACAGCGTGGTCAGGTCAAGTGCGGGTCTCCCACTCAGCCTGCCCTGTCTTCACTGGGCTGTGACTTCGTGGTCTCAGAGAGAGGCCTATTGTTCTCCCTACTAATGCTCCACGGAAAACACATTGAGCCTTTAAGATGGTGGCAGAGTGTTATTTGAGGAGGTTTTTTTTGTTGTTGTTGGTTTTCTTTTTGAGACAGAGCCTCAAGCTGTCACCCTGGATAGAGTGCTATGGCATCAAAGCTCACAGCAACCTCCAATTCCTGGACTCAAGCGAGTCTCCTGCCTCCGCCTCCCAAGTAGCTGGGACTACAGTCACCCGCCACAATGCCCGGCTGTTTTTGGTCGCAGCCATCATTGTTGTTTGGCGGGCCCGGGCTAGATTCGAACCCACCAGCTCAGATGTATGTGGCTGGTGTCTTAGCTGCTTGAGCCACAGACGCGAGCCTATTTGAGGAGGTTTAAGCCTTTATCCATTTCTATTCTAGTCATTCCAAGTGCTTGAAATATATTTGAAATGTTTTTACATATTCTATCAAAACAGATGGTAACACTTCTTCTAATGAAGGTTTCAGGTGCATATAATCTTTAGCCATTGAGAGGCAGACGTCTGTGTGTGTGCTGTTGTTTGTGGATGTATATACATGTTACAAACATATCAAGCTGTTTGATGAAAACTGTTTCTGGATTTCATTTTGCTTCTAGGAATGAAATCTGAAACAGTTCTGCGATTATTTAAGTAGATTATTTAAAGCATAACATTGATTGTGCGACTTGTGTTGTTTTTTTAAATATTTAAAGGCCCATGAGTGGTGTGACCCTCAAACGGGGATGTTGGTTTCTAACTCGGTCTGATCCGCATTAACAACTGTTCCTTTCCTACCAGCAGAAGGGCTCAGTGGAGAGGTGCTTCTCCCTCCAACTTCTCTCTCTTTTTGGTATGGGAACCAGTTAGCTTTTTAATAGGATTCATTAACTGTCAGGTAACAGGCAAATTGTATTTGTGAAGCTTCACTTTGTGGAGAACCCCAAGGATCTGGAGAAGGGCCTGAGTAAGGGACGGTGTTTGTCGTAAGGGAAGGCTAAACGTGGCCCCGATTCCTTGGTGCGTATTTCACATTTTCTTCAGCTTCTTTGATTAGTTGAAAACTCTTGCAGGTCAAGCTAGCTTTTTAAAGAATGAAAGGTCTCATTCCAGGGCAAGGCCTCCTGTACTTGTGAATGAATGAAAAGTTAATTGAGGAAAAGAGCTGAGTGTATTTCAGTCATTGCTAAGTTAAGTGGATCTGATAAGCTAAGAAGTAAAACATTATTAAGTCCTCAGGTACACTTTTCAGGGTATGGCCAATATCTTGAATTTCTTTTTCGTGGTATTTCCCAAGGCCAGACATTTTGTTTTTTGTTTTCACTAAATATATAAACACTTAAAAAATATAAATGCTGCTCCTCAAAAAGCTTTCAGAGATATGTAACCAAAAATATAATCTAATTAGTAAACGATCTAATCAAACTTTGAACATTCACACTTAGTTCTGTAGGACAGTCACATTTTATATAATTTCTTCTCAAATGAATGGTTTTATTTTGACTAGACTTATGATTATGCAATGAACCTCTCCTTTCTGTTATTTTTAGTTTGGTTTTGGTTGTCTAAGAATCTGTGCCTTTAATTTTGGAACTCATTATTTTAAACTTCAATAATCCCAAACATGAAAACTGAAACTATGGAATTTTTTATGGTTTTCACTTGATCATTGCCTTTCACCTAGAAAAGGGCAAGAATTTGCCCCCAAATAAGTCAAATTTATGAACAAGTTTGATAAAAAATGGCAACTTTTTTGTGTACGCAGTGATGCCCACAGTGGTGTGACCCTTCCTGCCTTCCAGTTTTATTATATGAAATGTTCGTGCCACTCTTCTAGAAACACTAACCTCATTTGTCTGAAATTCCTTTCATTTATTTTCTTTTTTAGTCGAAAGGGCGGAAGCCATTTGCAAGGAACTCAGTGTTGTGACAGTGGACAGGGGTTCGTGCTTGACTGAGTGTTATAGAAATAAATTACAAATAAAGGCAGTTCAGTTTTCTCATCTATAGAAACTTATGAGAGAAAAAAGCGATAATGTGCTTACCTCATAAGACGCAGTGAACTGCAGCACAGAATTGCAAATGTATACAGATGAAAAGGAGGAAGTTATAATAAAACAGCTTAAACAACCACTTTATCAAGACGAAACGTGCAGGATCCCTGCACATTCTCCCCCGGGTGTTTAGTCCGTTTAGTCCGTAACTGACATCCCACAGCCCTGTTCTCACGGGCTCTGCCTGTGCTGCTGACTCTGAATGATCAGAAACAAGCGTGTGGACCGGTGTTGGCTGCTGATGTGTCTGGGCTGCTCTCGGGATTCAGGAGGCAGAGTCTGTGACGATGAGCGCTCACGCCGCACAGAGTCCGACTTTTCAAAAATAACACCGAGATTCAAATGTTTTCTTTGCTTTTTTATCCTAAACTGGGGGTGACACCTATTCCCAAAAGACCGTGAAACTCACCGAGGGTTTCGGAACCATCTCCTTCCGGCCTGCCACCCCTGCTGGCCTCAGTCCTTCAATCTGGCCCCCACATGTTACTTTTGGGCTTCCTCTAGTCAGCCTCCTGTCAGGGGATCCAGGGGGAATAATATGGAAAAGTGGAAAGTAGAGAGATGAAAATGTCAACAGATAGGAAGGAAGGGAAAGGAAAGATTAAGGCAATTCCACACTACAAAGGCACAGAAAAAGCGCAAGAATCTGGGCAGGTTAATTACATTAGGCCTGTAAAACATTTGAGCTTTTCAGGGGAACGCTGGGAAGTGAGGAAACTGCTCAAAAAAGAGAGGTGGAGTTCACTGCCAGACAGGAAGGGCTCTGCCTGGGATTCAGGGCTGCGTCCGAGGGCCAGCGACGGATTGGAACACTCGGGGCCCTAGGACCAGCCTCGTGGCGCGTCTTGCTTGACTAAAAACTTGGTGAAAGGAGGATCCTCAGGGCAGGTGTTTCTCTTCTTACTGGGACTAGCAGTTGGAATTTGGAGACCACGCTGGAGCCCCCCCCAAAATATCCTAAGACCTCTTTCTCAGCTCTAAGTCCAAAGGTGGGGGCTTGAGGAGCTTGAGAGTATGTCCCCACAAGGAATTTGCAGAGGTCTTTCTGGGTGATTCTAGAAAGAGTGGTCTGTATCTGTCAGGCTGACCATCTCTGCCTATTTGTGCAGAGCAGACACAATTTGCATCTGTTCTCCTAGCACAATTACTAACAGCACATCTGTCACTCTGGAAAGAGTCTGATGACAGACTCCAAGGTCATCCTAAAGTTTCGGCTCTGAGATCTCTAGGAGACCCAGCAATCTGTCATCCCTTTTGAATGTGGAGGAGTCTGAACCAAAGTAGCTCACAAATGGACAATGGACATTAACTGTCTGAAATCTCCCCAAAGGCTGGGGAGTCAAGACAACAATTGTAAGCTAGAATCATTATCCTGTCCTCTAAATATTCAAACACAGCTGCACATCTGGCTAAGGGGGAGGCAATAAATTCAACTCTTGGGTCAGGAGTCGTCAAATTTGGGAGCGTGCTTTGTGCTTGTGTGTGTGGAGCTTTTAAAAACTACTGTCCCTGGATCCCAGCCTTGGAATTTGTGACTCACTGAGTCTATGGTAAGACCTGGGACCCTCCAGTGTGAATTCTGATGTTCACCTCTGATAGTGAATTAGCTTCTTGAGGCATGCTGAGTCAAGGTAGGTCTCCACTACTATATTCATTCCACTTCTCAAAAGAAAACAAATTTAAGGTGCAGCTGATCCTTGACTAATGTGGAGGTTGGGAACCTGGACACCCTTCCCTCCCTCCTACCCCCGACCCATGTAGTTCAAAGGTTGAGTATAACTTTTAACTTCCTCAAAACTTAACTACTAAGAACCTCTAAGTGATGGGAAGCTTTACTAAGAACATGAACAGTTGATTAACACATGTTTTTTATGTTATGCATAATATATACTGTGTATGCTTTCAGTAAAGGAAGCTAGAGAAAGTGCTGTTGAGAGCATCTACGGGAGAGAAAACCTACGTGCTACTCAGTGGGAGGGGGTCACCATGAAGGCCTCTGTCCTTCTCCTCATGCAGAGCGGCCAAGGAGGAGGAGGCAGAGGATGGCTGGTCTTCCGTGTCGGGGGTGGTAGAGGCAGGAGACAAGGGGGACAGGAAGGCAGGAGAGGTGGGCAAACTTTGTGTATAAGTGGACACAAGCAGTTTGAACCCATTTTTCAAGGGTCAACTGTACAACTAAAAAACTAACAAGAAAATGCATGGGTTCTATTGGTCTGTTTGCCACTCTGGAAAAAAGCAATGGAAGATAGCAGTAAAAAACATAGAAAGCCATTATCCATAATATAAATTTGTAGGGAGTTTATTTTAATAACAATTACCTTGGTACACACAAGACTTTACATTCATTTTCTTTTCTTTTTGAGATAAGAGTCTCTTTGTCACCCTTGGTAGGGTGCTGTGGCATCGCAGCTCACAGCAACCTCAAACCCTGGGGCTCAAGCGATTCACTTGCCTCAGCCTCCAGAGTAGCTGGACTACAGGTGTTTGCTACAACACACAGCTAATTTTTAGAGATGGGGTCTCACTCTTGCTCAGGCTGGTCTTGAACTCCTGAACTCAGGCAATCCTCCCGCATTAGCCTCCCAGCATGCTGGGATTACAGGTGTGAGCCACCGGGCCTGGCCTTCATTTTTATATCTGATCATCAAGACAACTCACACAGGAGGACCGTCATAACCACTGAAGAAAGTGGGGCTCAGAGAGTGGTCAACTCAAGCTGGTAGATGTTATTATTATAAAGCCTCAGAAAAACTGTAGAAATACAGAAAAAAAATCTATAACCAAAAATAGTATCTTAATGGAATCCAGTTGCACATCTTTTATTTCCATGTAGACCTTCATAATAAATAGCCAGGAGGACCTCAAGTCCAGCTTTCTTTGCCAGCCTGTCTAGAATATTCTAAACAGTAAGGTCAATTAAGTGGGTAGTTGAGGTATGGTTTTTTAAGGATGCATTGCTTAGTGACTTGTTATAATCTAATAACCTTATAAATGGGAACATCTGCGGATTCTAAAGTCCATTTCTCCCAGTGCTATTGAACTCATTTCTTCTTACTAAATCTTCCAGCATCCACATCCCAGGGTTTTAAAGGTAGATAATCCTTAAATAATTGAATGGAATTGTTAGTAAGCCCGAATCTTTCCTTCCCTAGGTAATAAATTTAACTCCTTTTATATATTCAATTGAAATAACTTTAAAATTATTTCTACTGTTGGTGACACTCTCCTTGAAACACTTCCGAGTCTCATTTGTCTTGTAAACACACAGGTAAACTTGCCTCTCTGGCTCATGTGAACTACCTCACACCAGAGTACCCACCCCACACAGCTGCCCTTCTGTAAGACACCTCGGCTTTGGTGTCTTTATGAATTTTCTTACATCTCTCACTAGATGACATATTTTTGCTTAAATTAGCACCCAAAAAGAGAATGACTTAACACGTGTGATGTTGTGATTTTACAAGTCTTTTTTTTTTTGAGACAGAGCCTCAAGCTGTCACCCTGGATAGAGTGCTGTGGCATCACAGCTCACAGCAACCTCCAATTCCTGGGCTCAAGCGAGTCTCTTGCCTCCGCCTCCCAAGTAGCTGGGAGTACAGGCGCCCACCACAACGCCCGGTCATTTTTTGGTTGCAGCTGTTATTGTTGTTTGGCGGGCCCGGGCTGGATTCGAACCCGCCAGCTGAGGTGTACGTGGCTGACGCCTTAGCCCACTGAGCCACAGGCGCCAAGCTTT
>CAUYON010001413.1:0-15635 GCA_963573935.1 Arctocebus calabarensis
GCTGGTCATTATGGAGAATAGGTCTGAGAATATCCTGGAGAGCTGGTTTAGTTATGGCAAATTTCTTCAACATGTGGATGTCATTAAAGTATTTAATTTCGCCGTCATAAATGAAACTCAGTTTAGTTGGATACAAGATCCTGGGTTGAGCAACCTTAAACTCTTGGGCTCAACAATCCTCTTTCTTCAACCTCCCAAGTAGTTGGGACTACAGGTGCCCACCACAACGCCTAGCTAATTTTTTTAGAGATGGGTCTCATTCTTGCTCAAATTGGTCTTGAACTCCTGAGCTCCAGCAATCCACCTGCCTTGGCCTCCCAGACTGCAAGGATTACAGTGAGCCACTGTGTCTGGCCTACAATTAAAATCTTTATCACTGCAATGGAAGAGGCATGACTCGGATGTGAGAAGGGAATCATGAAGGGTGTAACCATGGACGAGGATCTCCCACCCTACACACAATGCCTGGCATATAGTTGATGCTCAACACATGTTTCCCAAGTGCTAAGTCATGCAGATAGGTCTTTCAGTACACTGAGTTGGGACTCAACTTCACTTATCAGTTGATTTTTCAAGTGCTGTCTAAAGTACCCAGTCGCAATTGTGAGGTTATCCCACTGGGCCCATTATGCCAAGAAATAGAAATAGACAATCTGGAGTACAGGACATAATCAAGTTAATTCTAGACGGTTACTATGTACCTCTCTTCCCTGTGTATCCTTAACTATGACCTTGCCTGAAATTCTTCCAGAAATTTCTCTGGTTTGGCTTGTTTATATCAGAAGGGACCCCCTAAGCATGGGGGTATTTATAACAGTCACTAATGGAAGCATGACATGGGACTAGGGCATCTGGCTTCTTTGCTGTACCCTGTGTGAACATTCTGCAGTCATAAGTCAAGGGGAAGATGCAGAGCTATGAGCAATAAACAGAGGGAAGCTCCTACCATCTTTCCCCCATTTCAACCCCTGCCAGTGGTGTGGAACAGAGAGCCAGAAGTAGTGTAGGGGCTGCTCTTCAGAAGGCCATACAGTGAAATCTGCATGCTGTTCAATGTCATAAAGAGGGGAGGAGAGAGAGGAGCACCGACCTTTAGAAAGCAGACTAACACTAAAACATTTTTGTGGCACCTGCTGTATACCCTACACTTTCAACTATCAGGAAAGTGTTGTTGTCTCACTCCATATAGGTGTGAAAATGGAGACTGTACACACAGTTCAGACAGGAGGAATCAGGTTCAATTTATGTCTGCCTGGTCCCAGAGTCAGGGCTGTGTCATTGTTCTGTGTTGTCCTCAGAAAGGGTTTAGCCATACAGGTGTCCTCTTTCTTCCCCACCTCCCTTCCCATTCTTCTTTGACCCTAATACCTCACTTAGACATCTGACCTCTTTGTTCTGATTGTTATGGACCAAGTTCTTAATACATTGTAAACTGTAAGCTCTTTGAGGATCATTCCTTCCTGAGACATGTGTCCCACTGAAAGCCTGTCATAGTCCAGGCAGACTGCAGGTTTTGAATGACATAGGTCCTGTAGGTTTGTTCTTAATTGAATTCATATGTGAGTTGGAACAGGTACATTTACCTATTACCTATAATAGCCTCCTTGCATAAGTATGAATTGTGCATCAATTGTATGTTTGTAACTCAGAGACTGCCTGGACCTTCAAAACAGCAAGTGCTCTATAGGAAATTGTTATCTGAGTTGGGATACAATTGAGTAAGTAATATCTTTAAACCTCTTGCCATTTTATGCCATGAGGTTTCATGAAAATGAATTGAATAAGGAGACCAAGAAAGGAATTACAGAATAGAAGCTGTTCTCTCTCACCATAGTCCCCTATTCTGGATCTAGAATATACAGAGCTCAACTAAGAAACCCACCTCGCCCCCGGGTGTAGGATGGTGCCAGAACATGCAAAGTAGATGTCAACTATAAAGGAATCTGTGCATGCCCAGTTCCTGGACTATGGGAAGAGTTAAGAGTGGGTGTTAGCTGAGCTGTGGGGAGTTTCTGGATTGCCACATAAAGACTTGGATCTGGTAAGAATCATGGCAGTTTCAGTTGCGGTGTGGACTTAAGTTGCATCTCTGAACCACATCTGTTAATTCCATTATCTCCAAATGCAGAGCACTGATAATTAAGGGAAAGGAGTTCATATTCAGTATTTTTTTTGTTTGCTGGGCACTGCAGCAGATGCATCTCATTTAATCCTTGAGTAGCACTGGGAAGTAGATGTTATTTGCATTTTCCACATGAAGAAAGGTTCTTACTGCTAGGGAGTAGTGGAGCAGAGATTATCAGTTGCCTCTGCCTGCTCTTCCTTCATAGAAGAAACAGCCAGAAACTGGCTTGGGGAGAGCATTACAAACGAAGGTGTGAAAACATTATGAAATGCAGATGTGACACCAGAATATGAATATGTTCAATTAAGCACTGAAAAATCCAATTATGTTGGGACTTTTTTCCATATTATAAACATGCATTTCTTTCATGAAATTTGAAAATGCTCATATCCTCTGATGTTGCAATTCTACTTTGCATCTCAGTATTTATTGCACAGTATTTACAGTACAGAAAAATTAACAAGAGAGCACATGCTCTACGATGTTTGTTGTAGCATTTCTGTAAGAGTAAAAACAAAGCTAAACTAAACCAACCAATAAGACAAAAATCTTTAAAGGCCTGTTGATAAGAGAAATGAGAGAAGAAAATTTTCCAAGCAATAATAAGAATAATTGCTTAAATCTGTAGGTGTTGCATTTTCAGGTTGAAAGGGACATCAAGTAACTGGCAAAATGAATACAAAATTACCCAGAATTAGGTAAGTTATCATAAAATTTTAGAACATTTCTCAAAATGAAGAAAACATCCTAAAAGCCTATGAGGGGAAAAATGAGTCTTCCTATGAGAGCTCAGAATGACACTGAGGATAAGACAACAATTCAGCACTGCTAATGTTACGACCGTGTCGAGTGAAGGCAAATAATTATCTTGGAAAGTCTGGAGACGAATTATTGCTAGGTAGATAGGAATCTAAAGATAGGAAAAAGTGAGGCAATTATCAATTCCAAAAAACCAAATACATTGTATAGAAAAAGTTATGCAGTCAGTCTATACCATATATGTCATAAGTGAACAGCACTTACAATAAAAATTGATTAATAATGCCTTATATTACCGTATTGAGAAGTTGGAAAGAAGAGAAATTACAAGGATAGCATGGGGTGAAGGTAGAAAGAGAACTCAATCGTTTTTCTATTCTAGAAAGTTGATCAATAATGCCTAAAACTGAAAAACATCAAGGAGTAGCAGTATGTTTACATTATCTAAAATAATAGACGAGGTCATTTTTCTGGTAAGTGGAAATCAGGGATGGGGAAGGAAGTTTCAGAGAACTGCTGATTTTATCTTAAAGTCTTGCGGTGCTAGCTAACTTTTTAAACTATATGATATATGTGTATTACTTTGATGAAAAATTAAACTAAAATACAAACCTATTGTGCACTTTTTGGAAACTTTTGGAAAATGAAATGTAAAGATGAGAACAAAAGTTACTCATTATCTGTTGCCCAGATATAACCACTGCGAATACTCAAATAGTCTTATTTTCTTTCTATTTAAATAAACTTTGATGAAATCATAAAGCATTTACATTGTAAGCCTTCTTTTAATACTTTACATTACATTGTGAACACGTTCCTATATATTAAAACACATTTTGTAGATACCAGTTTTGATGACTTTCCAATAACCCACTTTTGTGGGCGTGTAATTATTTAGCAATTCACGTCTTCATTGGGCATTTGCATTGCTCCAGTCTTTCATCATTATAAACAATGGTGTGATAAATGTCTTTATATATAAATTATTGCTGTTTATATGATTATTTCCTCAGAATGACAGATGAAAGGTCACAAGAACTTTTGAATTAGTATTTTATTAATGGATAAAATATGCCATATTAGCATAAAAAAAGCTAAGATTCATATAAAGGGCTAATTAATAAATCAATTAACTTGGACTCTAACAATGGAAAACACAGAGAAATATATTCAGGGACTGACCTGTCTTACTTTTAATGCAGGTTTTAGAACTATTTCTTCAGTATAGCAATCTGCAAATAAAGCGCAAAGACTTTTAAGTAAAAAAAAGATCACAACACTCACTGACCATAGTGTCTACCTGTGCAAAAGAACTGGACTGAGGATGGTCATCAAGAGAACTTTAACTTTCTCTGGAATAGTTGAGTCTTTCACAAAGAGAATGAATTAAAATGTTATATTCTTAGGTAATTTGAAATATTTCTTTTTTTACATAGAAGTCTTAAAAAAGAAAAGGATAAATTTTCTTCCCTATGATCTCCAAGCATGGCAGTAACTACTTATATCCTTACGGTGATTTACATAATTGACAGAAGACTTTCAGCAACCTTATTTATTTATCACAAAAATCTCGTAAGCCAGGCATTATTATCTTTTAATCTGCAAACCAAATATATACCTTAGATAGTATAGGTTACATCCTCAACACTCCTTCTGACTCAGAGTCTGATAGTCAAGAAAAGGGTCAAAGCTTTGTTCCTGCTCTGTCACCATATATTCTATTTCCTCTGTCTGTCTCTATCTCTTTGTCTCTATTTGTCTTTCTTTTCATTTTTGTCCAGAAAAAACTCATCTCCTCCACAGGCTGTCTCTGAAGTCACAACCAAAATGGACTTTCACTCATTTTCTCACTCCTTCATGTCTTTCTGGAGTGCATGTTATGTTCCAAGCCCCATGCTAAGAGATGAAAGTTCTGCCCAGACAACACAAACAAAATCCCTGTTTTCATTTAGTTTGCTTTCTAGTTAGGGAAGGATAAAATCAAAGTTGGAAGAATAAAGAAAATTAGAGATCAGTTCAGTAAAGAATCCAGAGGGAGATGATGGAAAGTGACTATTGGGAGGGGGAATGACTTTAGAGAGAATGGCCAGGGAAGCCTTTCAGAAGGGTGGGGTGAGCAGAAACTGAAGCAGGAGAAGTGTGGGCCATGGGAGCAGAAGTGGGGAGAGGTGATTCAAAGACTATTATACAAAAAGAAGCTTCTGAGTTCAAGTGATAGGGGGGAGGAAGTAGTGATGATGACTGCACACAATTCAGATAGAAATTAATCATAAATTTCCCTTAAATATTTTGGTTTACTATTTCACTTGTAACAATTTTAATAGCAGAGGAAGGCAAGAACACTTATTAAGTGCTCTATTGCACAACCCCAGGGGATAAAACTCCCTCTGTCCTGCATGTGAATGAGGTTCCCTGCAAC
Organism: Arctocebus calabarensis; assembly: GCA_963573935.1. Lineage (NCBI taxonomy): Eukaryota > Metazoa > Chordata > Mammalia > Primates > Lorisidae > Arctocebus > Arctocebus calabarensis. The sequence continues at coordinate 5,304 of CAUYON010001413.1, forward strand.
TTCAATGTAATCATTATTAGCAATCCAGGGTATAGACATTATTAGTGTCCTCATTTTAAAGAAAAACTGAGACTCAGTGAGCCGAGGGAACTTGCCCAAGGTTATAAAACAGATTATGTAATAGGCAAGCAGTAGAAAATCTTTGTTAAACCAGGGGGTCTAACTGCAAAGCCTCCTACACTTATGCTCCCACGTGCTACTGACGTTGCTTCTCACTCAACCCAGTGAAAACGCAGTCAGTGTACAGCTACCTATTGGTCCAGCTCCAACATGCTCAGCAGAGCACTCTACTCCTAGGATGTGCTCAGTATTGCTTAGCACTGACTCTATGGGAAAAAAATTAAAGATCACATCACTCAGGAAGATATAAAACCCACAGAAAGCAGAAGCCCTCTGACAGCATGTGAAGTGAGGATCTCACTGTTATACAGTGAGAACTGTACAACTCAGCTGGAAACCCAGGATCACTTACCAGGTCCCTTCTTTAGGAAACAACTCTAGATTGGAAACTCAATCATCTTAAAGTGACCTGGAGCATATGGAATGGAAATAGTATCAAGCTCTTTGTTTTAAGATAATGACACATGAAGGATTTGAGAAGAAGGCTTTTGTGTTGCCTGTTAATAGGAAAGGAAGTCAACAAGACTCTTATCAAAATCTTTGGGACATACTTATATTCAAGCACATAGTGAACTTTTTTTTAAGATCAGTGGTAATAAGAAACTAGGTAAGCAGAAATACACACATTTTGGGGTGGCTAATAGATTCTTATACTGCTACTCCTTCCCCAATGCAATCTCTGCCTCCTGGTGTCTGGTCTCTATGGTCCTCTGTCCTGGCTGGTGGGCAGGACTCATGACCTGCTTCTAACCTACAGAATATGGTAAAGAGAAAGGGATGTACCTTGGTATGTCCGTGCCAATGGAATGATGTTACGCAGGATTGTAGCACCTATCTTGCTCTTGCTCTCTTTATTTCTCCCTTTCCCTATCTTTCTCTCTCTCTCTTCCCGGCTAGCTTTGAGGTGTGACGAGGCCATGGCAAGGAACATCACACAGCAAGGAACTGTGGAAAGCCTATTGAAGCTGAGGACACCCTGGGCTGACAGCCAGCCACAAGCCTTCAGTTCTATAGCTGCAAGGACCTGAATTCTGCCAACAACTTGAGCGAACTTAGAGAGGGATCCTTATCCAGTCAAGCCTCAGATGAGACCACAGTCCCAGCCAAACCCTTGACTGAACTCCTATGAGACTGTAAACAGAGGACCCAGGTGAGCCAACTGAACTCCTGCCCCACAGTCTGGTCAGATAATAAATGTGTGTTGTCATAAGCCACTAAGCTTACAGTAATGTTGCTACTTAACAATGAAAAAAAGAATATATTGCTCCCTTGGAGGGATTCAAATTTGAGATACATCTTCAATAATGGACTTTGTATGAGAAAGTATAATCCTGGAACATCATCCACATTTTGCTCATATTGGAGCTAAGGGTCAAGGGAAGCCATGCCCAGCCCCAGTAGGACAGCTTTGACCTTCCTAAGCCAGGATCCTTTGCTTTCACTCTGTGGAAGTGCTGAAACGTCAGCTATTTCTGAATGTGTGAAGGGATCTTACACAGAGGGCTCGTGTCTCAGAACATGCACGTGGTGTTTTTACAGCAAAAATAATGTTGGTTTGCAAGACCTACCTACATAGGATTTTACTAGAGTAGAGAGGCCTTGGAAAAACCTCCCAAACTAGCAAGCTTGTTTTCTTTTCGAAAAAACACCAACCAAGCTTAATTTAAATCAATAGAGAAGGTAAGTTTGAAAAAAGGAAGAAAAATTACACAAGCACAGGAAAACAAGAGGCTGACAACATTTATGACCCTGGGAGAGAGAAAATTCTATTCAAATTTAGGTGGTGCTGTTTGCTTCTCACTCAGACTGATTGATCTGCCTCTCTGTTAGAAGAAGGCCCCAGCCAGGCACCTTGTCATGGAGAATAGCGTATTCCCTGTACATGACATTTGTTATTGGTTTCCTAAAAGCTCCTGTTTTTGCTCTAGCACCTGTCGCAACAGTTGAGATGTTCTGGACTAGGGCTGGGGAACCCCCCAAAATATTAGCAAAATAGTTTAAAGGAAAAGCCATAAGAGAAGATAAAAATAACTTACAATGATCCAATGGGAGACATTAGGCAAGGAAGAAATATTTAACATAGGCTAAAGACACTTCTGTCTTGGAAGAAAATGAAAAAGTTTCCCCTGATGGGTGATTCAAAAGTAGACATAATAGTTGAACAAATACATATTGAACTAAATGAGAATATTGAAATAATTCATCAACATATTGGCCTCTTCATTCTGCTACACTTTCATTTATTCAAGCAATATTAGCATATGCTAACTTTCATATTATTTACTTCTAGGAAGTAAATAATGTTGTTAATCCTCCATTTCATAGATAAGGAGACTGGAAGAGGTGAAGTAACTTGCTCAAGTCATGGGCTAGAAGGTAGAAGAGCTGAGTTTTGAGGTCAGGCTCTCTGATGCTAGTTCTCTTGTGCTTAAGGTAAGAAATATCAAATGTTACAGCATAGGAGAAAGGAATGCAGGGCACAGTCCATGTTAAGAAATGCCTGTGCAGAGATGGAAGAAAACATAATGAGTTATTCTTGGGGTTGGAAAGTGTGGTGATTGCAGAAAAATGCCCCTGAGAGATGAGTAGAACAAAGGCATTTCAAAAATGAGGTTGTGGACCTCAGAATGAAACAGAATAATGCAAAACGAATTCCCAGCTCTTTGATTTAAAATCTACTTTCCTAACCATCATTTCAATGTTCATTAAGGGAATTAAAGAGGCTGCCTGCAGCAAAATCCCCTGGGAATCTCATGAGAAGGGAGATCTCTGGGCTTCACTTCAGACTGTTGTTAACAAGCTTCCATGGACTCAGACGCATGCTAAAGCTAGAGAAAGATTCTGCATGGGCCTATAATGGAAGGCAACTCATTCAGAGTATTTGCCACAGCAGCCAAGTATACATGAGAAATACCAAGAGGAAGCCTAGCTCACTGGGGAAGCTGAGTCACCTATTTACCTGGCACATCTCCATGACACAGGTAAAGTAAAAAGGAGGAGGAGATGATGATGATCAGAAATGAGGTGTCCTCTATCTCTTTGCTTCTGCCCTAAGCTATTGAATGAATGAGACTTGATAAAGCTGAAAATGTGTGCCTGGGGCTGGTCTCCCTGGATGAAGCTATGGCCAGTGGAGGTGAGCACATCATGCTGCCAAGTGCCTACAGCTAGAACACAGAAATAGTTGATGGCTCATGTCCTGTCACTAGTGCCCAAGCCAAAGAGAAGTCTGGGTAGATACTCAACTTAAGGAACACCTATAAGTTGTCTAAAAGGTGAAAACTGCTATAATAAAAACACCTATATTTTCAGGATCTATATTCAGACTGTTTTGCATAAATGCCTTTTGGTGTAGGGTATTGCAGGTGGGCTGTTCATGAAGCTGTGGCCTGCCCTCCCTGCTTCTCCTAACCAGACGAAGAGCAGGGAATGTTGCATTCACCCTCTTTTTATTCCTGGTGAATGAGCACAAGGTAGATTGCAGATGGCCACAAGAGATGACTCCTTGTGGAGCCTCCTGGACCTTTTCCTTTCTGCCATCTCTGAATAAAGGCATTTTATTGCAGCATCTCACAAATCACCTTATTATGGATTATTACCTGAATCCCTGTACCCCAGGGGCTTCCAAAGGCATCCTTACAGTATGTTTACTGATATTACTCCTGCCAACTACCTGAAAGTGAGATGATACTGCTGAAAATAAAATGACTCCATGCTTTCACTGCTTGTCTAAGTATCGCCCTGGATCCTGAACAGAGCCAAGATACCATTCACAGCCACTTCCTCGCTGCCAGATCTATTTTTAAAGCTCCTGACAAGCCACGTCCCATTCGTCCCATTCGTCTCATTCAACCTACTTGTCAGGGGAACGAACACCAAGTATCAGGACTTCCCAAGAAACTCAATGATGGAAAGGCCTTTCTAGATGAACAACTTCAATTCCATTCTAACACCAGCAACAGAAGGAAAGTGGCGTGAAGTGCAGAAGAACGAGTCCTGGTCTGATCCTAGAAAAAGCTGATGGTGAGTTACTTTGATAACATTAATGCAAAGCAGATACTCAAGGACTGTTCTGAACAGTAGATTGCAGGGAGAAGGAGGCTGTTCTGAGAACACCAAAGTCTGGGAAAGGCTCTGCTTTGATTCTGATAACTAGATAAGTTTTTGTGAAAAAATCTGATCCATGGAAACTCCTTATAGAATCATCTTTGCGCAAAACCTGCCGTTGCCACTTGTGTCCTGCATGTCTGCTCTGGGCCTCCTAGCCCAGGGCTGATACGTGCGCCTTGTGACCACTGTATCATGTTTCTGCCTCTGCCTTCCTCTCCAGTGCTGTCGGGCCCAATGGCTGTACCCCTGGTGATCGCGAAATACTTCAGGCTCGAGGCTTCTCCAGGGCAACATGTTAGAAGCTCTAGCAATCGCACAGTGCGATGGTTTCCATTACAGTGCTGAGTCTTGCCCTGTAGGGATGAAGCTAAAAAATTCATAAATTATTTAATGCTAGGTCTTTGCTGATGACTGATAAAATCTAACTAGCTGCTTTGGGCTAAGAATGAATTTGAAACAGGATTTCCTTCTTTGAAGAGACAGTGACAAATCTATTTGATAGGCCTGCATGTCAGCATGGCAAGTTTGCTCTCTTTTTCTTTGGTAGAAAATTTAACAAAATCCTTTGTTAGGCAAAGTGAATGAGACTGGCTTAGGTTACAAGCTAGTTTTATTTTTTTTCTCCAAAATGTTTATTTTTGTCATGTTATTAAAGCCATACCTATCCACATAAATTTGATTTTATAAAGCTGAGCAAAAAACAAAACAACTCATCTGTAATTCTAACAGTCCAATCAAACCTGACAGTTAGAGCAGGACCTTCCAGCCTTTTGTCTGTGTGGTTGTCTGAATGTGCATATTTTTACAAAGTTGAAGTCATAATATATAGACACACATGCACACATATATATGAATATTTGCTTTCTTTAAATATTCATTAAAACCTGATTCTTAATGGCCGTACTACATTATCCAATATCACATTATAGCCCTATTTCACATTCTGTCTCCATTTTTGATTATTACTTTAGGATAATTACTCCACCAAAGGGTATGGATAGTTTTAAGTCTCTTAAGATACACTGCTGGATTATTTTCTAGGGACTCTGATTCAATTTATAATTCATCAGTAACATATAGGCTTTGAATTTCTTTTGGTTGGGCATTAAATACTTGTAAGAGAATTCACTTTATACATGTCAATAGCATTCAAACTACTTGTTAATTTATAATGTGAAAATACTTGCTTTAATGAAATTTCTCTTTTTAATCTTTCGATTATAATTTATCTTTTAATTCAAAGTAATGCTTAAAGAATTTTGCCCTGTTCTACTTCTCCCTGATTAAGTCCAGTTATTTCCTAAGGACTGCTGTAACCAAGGATGTGTATTTTGAAGTAAAAAAATGTATCACTTGTTGTAACCTGAATAATTCCCTGGTCATGTGCAATTCAGTACTAGTGTGGTTTCTCATAAACAAACATGGGATAGCCAGCAAAATTAATAATTTTAAAATGTATGAAGGTTATGTTAACCAGTTTGATGAAAACATTTCAAATGGTATATAAAACCAGCACATTGTACCCCATGATTGCATTAACATACACAGCTACGATTTAATAAAAAATTAATAATTTTAAAATGTATGTCTAACTTTACTTGTCTGTCATAGGAACCACTTTTTTAAAGAACCAGTTTGTAATTCATGTTATGACTTTTTAAAATTCCTTTGCTTCTTTTATTCTTACCTATGGCTGCTTAAAAGCCTCTGTCTCCCCACTGTCCCTCGCACTCCACGTCTAAGTGCCCCGCTTTGCCCTTGCTTTTTATCACAGCCCCTTTGCTTTAGACTCGCCTGTCTTTTTTCTACCTTACTTCAAATTTGGCATCACAAAAGTCTGGAACCAGGTCACCAAAGAATGAACTCAGGGTGGTAAATGGTAAGACAGGTACCCACGTGCACACTCATATACTTTTCCTTCGCACTGTAGTTTTGGACCCTCCCCTTGTCAGTATGAAAATGAGGCTTTGCAGCAGATCATTGCTTGCAAAGAGTCAGATCATAGTCCTGACTCGTACAGAGTTAGCACTTATTAATGCCTAAAAGAATAAGAATTTAAGTCATTATTAAGGCCCACTATGCCCAAGATATTATGGCACGTGCTTAAGAAGCAAGAAAGATTGTGAAGATGGAGTTTATCTGGTTCTCTGTCTTTAGTTGGAAAGATGAAAATCACAAACATGGGAAGAAAAATACTACTTACCAAAAAGAAAAGTGCGGGCGCGCGCGTGCGTGTGTGTGTGTGTGTGTGTGTGTGCAGGGTGGCCATAAAGTTCATGTGCAATTTTAAATAGTGTGCAATTTACACGAACTTTATGGCCACCCTGTATATACATATGTAAAAATGATGTTAAAATGAAGGAGAAATACTTAAAAAGTAAAAGCCAGTAGACTTGTGTAGCAAGCCTGCAGTCCATATCCTTCATCCTTCTCCTTAAAATACATTCATCCCAGGGTGAAAGACAGGGCGGCAGGGTCTCCAGCTTCTAAATTTTCAATGTAGTCTAGTCCATAAAAGATGGCCTCAAATTTTAGCTTCTCCAAATGTGGTTTTGGTAGAGTTAATAGGGTTGCTACTACCTCTAAAATGGAAGAAGTGCTCCTTCCATCCATTGTTTATTGGCTGTTGACCCTCTGCCATGTACTGTGCTAAGCACAGGGCATATCTTTGTGCATACAGTAGAGAACTCCCCTTGCTTTCCAGTAGTTTCCAGGGAGGATATTTTGTGAACTAGCCTCTGTAATGGCTCTCATTGACCTTGTTTTCCCTTTGCCTGGTCTTTCTTCCTCAATTCTAAGTCTTTTTTTTTTTTCTGTATTATATGTTTCTTTGTATGATGCCATAAATTCCTAACACAAAACTACATATAAACACCAAAGGAATGTTTCTAATTAGTCATGGGCCAGCATTTCTTGCTTTGTACTTGACTACTTACTCCAGGACAAGCATCCTGTCTGCTTCATTTGAACATGGTATTTATTTTTGTATCTGTCTTAATACTTGCACTGGATACAATGTAGTTTTCAATAAATACTTGTAGATATAATTTGTCCCATAAAAATAGTCCCCATGGGCACTACCCTTTATGAAAACAACAATTTTGCAACCACTTAGGCAAAAGGTGCTAATAGATCCAAAATAAAGTTTTGCACAGGAAATACTTTGTTTTTAAAAAATCTGCTAGATCATGAATAGATAAGATCACCCAAACCAGGTAACTTGATTTTCAGAGAAAAAAATTTGTTGGTCGAAAGTTCATTATAATCACTGAGAAGCAAGATGAAAATTGCCTCACTCAAAAAACACATTTCATAGACTCTAGCTGAATCTCAGAATCAGGAAGAAAAGTACAGCTGTTATAGAAATAAATAAAATGATTCTATCTTGCTTTGTTTCCACTGAACATCCAAAGAGAAGGAAATTATAAATGAAAAGATGTACTTTTTATTTGGAAATGATTCTTCCCTGGTCTGCCTTAGCAGGGCACACTGCTGTCCAGTGAAGCAAGCCCAAGAGCAAAATGCAGGTGGCTGCTGACCCAAGACTTGATCAACATAGCATCCATTCAGTGAGAGTCAGTGAGCATTTCTCCTGTGTGCTCTGCCCCCAGAAACTTACCCCAGGCAAGATGGAAATGTGAGGGAGACTGAGAAGAATGTGGGGGAGGAAAGCATGAACAAACAAACAAGAGAAGAATTCTGGTCCCACGAATCGGGGAGGAGCTCATGGAGAAGGCCTTGGAGGATGACTGAGTCAGATAGCAAGGCAGAAATGGAAGGGTGGGCATTAATTTCAGGAGGAAGAAACCATGAGTACAAGAGCAGGGTCATGGAGAATGTGCTCTGCATTTGGTAAGGTGAATTGTATGGCTGGACCACTGGAGTGATGTCAAAATGCCAAAGTATCCAAATATTTGGAGACACATGGGTGACTAAATTGCATGCTCTGGGTCCTCATAGATATTTAGAGTCCTAAGCAGCAGATCCAGGCCAGGGAATATTACCTCATGCATTTCTTGTGGGTGCAGAGGAGAACCACATAAAAGTCTGCCCCTCAACTCTCTCCATAGCTGAGCCAACTTGGACAGCTTTAAACACCTCCTGGGATTGGGGGAACTAATATTGGTATCTCTTTCATAGGTACTAGTCATTCTTAAGATACATTCATTGAGATCCTGAACCTCTTTGAAAACCCCTAAAGGTTTCCTTGAAATGCTGAGGTAAATAACCAAAGTGGGGGTATACTGGGAGCAAGCATCCTCCCCATTTGAAAGAGAGCAGATCTGCAATGACTATTTTATATCTTAGTCCTCTGTAAAAAAAGTTCTTCAAATGAAGGATTTAACACCAATAAAACAAACAGATGACAAAAATAAAAGAGATTGATACCTGAATATTTAAAAAATCACAGCAAACCTGTGAGACTGGGGGAGAGAAGAGGGAGGAGAAGAGATGTGATGAGTGAGTAGAAGGAGTGATATGAAATAAAAAAATAATAAAAAAGGAGTGATGTGAAATAAAAAAATAATAATAAAAAAGGAGTGATGTGAAATAAAAAAATAATAATAATAAAAGGAGTGATGTGGAAAGCTGGGCATCAATCTCAATTGCAAGAATGATTATTTTTGTAAAACATTAGAAATTGATTAAAATTTGCTTGGGGGAGCAGTTTCAAATATATAGCTAAATATAACTTGTAATTTTAAGATGTCCAGCTTTCTGAAAGAAATAAAGGAATCTACCGAATGGAAATAGAGGAGATAAAAGATATATTTCTCTTGGCTTGAGCAAGCTATAAATAGGAAAATTTCAATAATAATAGCTATAGTTTACTAGGATAGTTATTATTTTAATCTCTCTCTCTATATATGTATATTTTCTTTCTGAGACAGGGTCTTGCTCTATCACCCAGGCTGGAGTGCCAAGTGTCATAGCTCACAGCAACTTCAAACTAATGAATTCAAATGATTCTCCTGCCTCAGCCTTCTGAGTAGCAAGGAACATAGGCATGTGCCACTAGGCCCAGCTAAGTTTTCTAGTATTGTATTTCATTGTATTGCCTAGACTGGTCTTAAACTTCTGGTCTCAAGTGATTCTCCCACCACGCCACCTCCCATAGTGCTAAGATTACAGAAGTTAGCCACTGTGCCTAGCTTCTGTACTTCTTTTAAATAAGAAAATATGTCTCGGGGAGGAGCCAAGATGGGGATCTGTAGCCAGCTTTCCGCAGAGGTTTCCATCCAGAAGGAGAGGCAAAGGACAGAAACTCAGCAAGAAAGCCAATGGTTTGTATCTGAGCCAAAAGAAAAGGTCGAAGAGAGCACATCAATCCTGCTGGGGCAACCTGAGACCCCGGGGACACAAACAAAAAGGTACAGAGCACATCACTAAGCAGACAGGAGTTCCCCCCCCCCGAGAGAGGTTTGCAGTATACTCCATACCTCCATACAAACAAGCGAGCAGAGTTCAGATGTCCTCCCACTCTAGCCCACGGGAGAGACCCTCTAAAAACCAGACCTCCTTCCCCTACTAGGGTGCCATGGCGCTCTCCAGCCAGGCATGAAACTGTATATATAATCTACCTACAAGTTGGTGTTCCTGGTGTTCCCCTCCACTCCCACCCCGAGGTCTGGAGGCCTGTCCCCCCACAGAGTCCAGATTCTTGGAGATTTTCTCGAGGAGTGTGGACAGGGCATGGACTGTTGCTGAACTGTGCTGGTTTTCTGGCTCAGGAGTGGTGAGAGGGGAGTGAGCCAAAAGGAGACCCAGCTGGAGAGAAGGTCTCCTGAGGCACGAAACGGCAACCAGCTCTGGGAACAATAGCTGCACCACTGGGGATGTATTGCAGAGACACTCCCACTCTTCTGGGTGGCCAGGGGAAGTAGGCGGCTTCTCTGGTGATAGCCACTGGCAGAGCGGACCAGCAACCAAGGCGCATGAAGGATATGCCTGAGGCAGTATCAGCCGGGACAGAGCACAGGAATTAGAATACTCCCAAAGAGGCTGCTTTGCTTATCTTCAGGCTAACCTGGCCCTCAGGGGATGAAAGCTGAGACAAAGGGCTAGAACTCACAGACTGAGTCAGACCTATTTGCAGCCCCA
>CAUYON010001416.1:0-17858 GCA_963573935.1 Arctocebus calabarensis
TTCGAATCCAGCCTGGGCCCGCCAAACAACAATGACGGCTGCAACCAAAAAATGGCCAGGCGTTGTGGCAGGTGCCTGTAGTCCCAGCTACTTGGGAGGCAGAGGCAGGAGACTCACTTGAGCCCAGGAATTGGAGGTTGCACGGCACTCCATTCAGGGTGACAGCTTGAGGCTCTGTCTCAAATAAATAAATAAACTTTCGGGGGTGGAGGGGACGGCACCTGTGGCTCAAAGGAGTAGGACGCCGGCCCCATATGCTGGAGGTAATGGTTTCAAACCCAGCTCTGGTAAAAAAAAAAAAAAAAAAACTTTCATAGGGGGTGATTAGGCCAAAAAGGCTCTTTAGAGGAATAATAATTTTTTTAATTTGAGAAACTCTGAATTAAAGCTATCTAAGCATTTTGGCAGGAAAGCATTTTACTACTAGTTTGCCACAATGAATTCCAGCCAAAATTTGAAAAAAAGAATTGTTTATTCACTCTCTTCGTGTCCTCACATCCCCTTTCTTGCTATTTTTCATCACAAGTTGTTGTATATTATCGGGCAACAGACTCAATGCTTTTCCTCTTGGGAGCCACAGTATTCCTCCTTAGCCTTAGCTCCAGTGATGGTAGGTGATCCAGGCAGCCATGGTCGGCAGTAGACATGTCATCTGAGCCAGTCCAATCTGAGTTCTTCCTAGGGCTTTTGCTGGAACTGGGAAGAGATCTTTTCCATGGGGTTGCATTTGGTAGATTGTGAGCCTGGAGCTACTGGAGGTTCTCTTTGCCATAACCTGGGAAAAATCTACCAGAAAATAAAACCCACCCAGCAGGATGCAAAGCCAGAGAGCCAACGGTGAGAGAGAATAGTCCGTAAAATCATTGAGAACCCAGGTCTAGTCATACCTGAATCTGTCTGAATCCCTGGAGTTTCTAGTGTCCTTTGTGGCTTAAGCCAACCGTAGTTATGTCTGTATCAATAGCAACAGAAAGGTTTCCACATAGTACCTCCTCTGGCCAGATGCCTCATTCCATGGCTCTCTGTCTGGAGCCAAGGAACTCCTCTGTAGTTCTCATCTAAATCTGCTGTCTTTCTACTCAGGGCCCCTGGCTTATCACCTGCTCCTTCTCTTGTCTCCTGTATTTTTAAAAATTAAAAAAAATTTTTTTTTAATTTTTGTTATTGTGAGAGTACAAATAAGCAGGTCAGAAATTTTTGTATTTTTTAGGTAGAGTCCCTCTGGCAGTTGTGTACCATGCCCAAAAGGTGTGCCACACACCCCTACCTTGTGCCCTTTAAGTGGAAGCACACCATTCCCCCCTGCTCTTCCCCCTCCCTCATTCCCAACCCCCCCCCCCCGACTTGAATTAATTTTTTCTACTGGGTTGGCATGTGTTAGATCACTACTGGCTTCATAATAAAATTGAGTACATTGCTTTTCCATTCTTGTGATACTTTACTAAGAAGAATGTTTTATCTCCATCCAAGTTAATACAAAAGATGTAAGGTCACCATCTTTTCTTATGGCTAAATATAGCCAAGGTATACATATACCACAGTGTGTTAATACATTTCCTGAGTTGATGAGCGTTTAGGTCATTTCCACGTCATGGCAATTGTAAATTGAGCTGCAATAAACATTCTAGAACAAATGTCTTGACTTTTTTCTTCTGGGTAGATGCCTAGTAGTGTGATTCCAAGGTCAAATGGTAGGTCTAATTTGAGTACTTTGAGGATTTCCCATACTTCTTTCTAAACAGGCTATATTAGTTTACAGTCCCACCAACAGCGTAAGTCTTCCCTTTTCTCCTCATCCATGCCAGCATCTGCAGCTTTGGGACTGTTCTCACTGTGGTTAAGTGATATTCAGGGTAGTTTTGATTTGCTTTTCTCTGATTGTTAGGGACAATGAGCATTTTTTTGTCTTACTCAGAGAAGGTTCTGTTCATGTCTCTTGCCCAGTGATAGATGGGGTTGTCTTTTTTTGTTGTTGATTTGAGTACTCTATAGAGCCTAGTTATCAAGCCTTTGTCAGATTTGTAATATGCAAATATCTTTTCCCATTTTGAAGGTTGTCTATTTGCTTTACTTGTTGTGTCCTTAGCTATGCAGATGCTTTTCATTTTATTTTTGTTGTTATGATTGCTGCTGAAGTCGTCTTCATAAAATCTTTTCCCAGTCCGACACCCTCAAGAGTTTTTCCCACACTTTCTTCTAGGATTTTTTTTTCTCCTGCAGTTCCCTTTTCTCTTGCTGCATCTTCAGCTGTGTGTTCCTGTTTTATTATCATTATTATTATTATTTTGCAGTTTTGGCTGGGACTGGGTTTAAACCTGCCACCTCCAGTATATAGGGCTGGCTCCCTCCTCCTTTGAGCCACAGGCACCGCCCTCTTCTAGGATTTTTATTGTTTCATGTATTACATTGAAATCTTTTATCCATCTTGAGTCAATTTTTAAAAGTAAGTGGTGAAAAATGTGGGTCCAATGTCAGTCTTTTACATGTGGTTATCTAGTTCTCCCCACACCATTTATTGAATTGGGGTTCTTTTTCCCTGTATGTTTTTGTTTGGTTTCTCAAACATCAGATAACTATAAGAGACTGGTTTAATCTCTTGGTTTTCTGTTCAGTTCCATATGTCTATGTCTCTATTTTTGTGTCAATACCATGCTGTTTTGAACACTGTGGACTTATAATATAACCTGAAATCTGGTGGAGTGATGCCTCGGGATTTATTATTAAGAATTGCCTTGGCTATATAGGATTGTTTCTGGTTCCATACAAAACAAAAACTATTTTTTCCAGTTCTTCAAAGTATTATGCTGGTATTTTAATGGAGATTGCCTTGAGTCTATAGATTGCTTTGGGTAGTATAGACATTTTAACAATGTCGATTTTTCCCGGCCAAGAGCATAGTATGTTCTTCTATTTGTTGATGTCTTCTATTATTTTCTATTTATTTTCTTAGGGTTTCATAATTCCCTTTGTAGGTCTTTTGCCTCTTTTGTTAGGTATATGCCTAGGTATTTAATTTTCTTTGGAGCTACTGTAAAGGGAATGTGTCCTTGATTTGCTTCTCAACTTGGCTGTCATTGGTGTATATGGAGGCTACTGATTTGTGGACCTTGATTTTATACCCTAAGACATTGCTATGTTTCTTGATCATTTCTAGAAGTCTGGTAGTTGAGTCTCTGGGGTTTTCTAAGTATAAGGTCTTATCATCAGCAAAGAGCAAGAGTTTGATCTCCTTTGCCACCATTTGTCAAATTCTCCTCTTAAGAAAATTGTTTTAATTCTTCCTAGGTACTATTTTGAACACAAGACATTAATACAATACCAGTATTTTTGGTACAACTTAATTTCATGGTTAAATTGTGAACTACTAGTCATTTGAAAAAATAAGTTTTATTTTCTTTTTGCTGCCACTCCACATATCTTTTATATGTCTTAAAATATGTAAATTAATTACATAACATTCTATCATTATCAGGATATTAACATGAAGGGTGTAGTACTAAGGTACTCACCATGAAAGGCAACAAACATGAATTTATATTTATGAAATTCTACTCCAGGCTCCATGAAAAATATCTATTGCTAATTTAGTCAGTTAAATAGAAAGTGAAACTGATTTACTTTTATTACAAAGTATGTCCTCCACAAATGTTTTTTGAATTGAACTATATTATTTTGGCTAATATGTACTGAAATTTGGTTGTAAGGTTTTGATTAGTGCATTCACAACCAACAAGAGCTATTCAATAGTCCTCATGAATATGTCACATTTCATAGTCACCAGTACCCAATAATCTGAAACTTAATTATTGAGATGCTTTCTTTTTTTTTTTGCAGTTTTTGGCCAGGGCTTGGTTTGAACCCAGCCACCTCTGGCATATGGGGCCGGCGCCCTACTCCTTTGAGCCACAGGTGCGCCCCAAAATGCTTTCTCTTAAAAAAAATTAAAATTCATAAGACAAAGATACAACCCACCAAAGTTAATTCCTTTAATTCTCTTGGTGCACAGGTAATGGTATTCATTTTTCTATGGACAAATTATTGAACAGTATACCAACTGATGGGAGACAAAGTCACAGCCTACAATGTAGCATTTCATCAGCCTTCATCACTGGTAATCAAAAATGAGATTGTTAAGGAGCTTTGAATTCAGCAGGATTTAGGCTGAGATACACCTGAGAACGTGCAAATGGTTAGATTCAGGAGACATCTGAAGATACAAGCCTGGGAATGTATCTGTGAAATAGTTAGCTTCCTTTATTTTCAATTTTAGGTTTTGCTGCTTTAAGTTTCTGTTTTTTTTCCTCCATTGTTTTTTATTTTTCAAAATAAATATCTCTCCCTGCTATTTGTCTGTCCTCTTATACAAAATGTGGTGTATTCTTTATGTTGTTATTGATCATATAGTATTCAAATGCTTAGGAAGATATATGCAATTTGAATTTGTTCAACTATTTCACTTTATTTTATACACAGAGAGAAAAGTTGTAGGTCTATTGAGAGGTAATGGTAAGAGAACAGGATAGACAGCAGATAATTGTTGTCAATTGTATTAGTCAACTATTGTGACAACAGTGCTGTATAACAAACCACCTCAAATGCAGCAGCTTATAATGATAAGCATATATTTTCATGCTCATGAGTCTATAAATCAATTATATTGGCTTGGCCAGGTGGCCTGCACATACGGCTCAGGACACTCCATATGTTGGTTCTGGACCCCAAATTCAAGGGGCTATTGTTACTTGAGGCATCTTTTTCTCATAGTGGTCACCAAAGAAGGGTCATGAGAATCCAAACAAGCATATTTAAGGTCTCTACATATCTCACATTTGTTAATGTTCCATCAGCAAAAGCAAGTTACTTGGCTGAACCCGAAAGCAAAGCACAATAGTCAAAGAGATAGTGAATGGATATTTGCTGAACAGGAAATCTAAACTGCCTCCTGATACAAGGGTGGGACACCCTAACTCTCTTGCTTCTTTCTTTCTCCTAATTTGTTTCCTATGGTCTTTGCTTCTGTGAATGCTTCCATTTGTCAATGATTTTGATGGCCACTGATTTGGTCAGTTTAGAACTAAGGAAGTTGATTATAACTCAGTTGGGGAATGGTCAATTCAAGTTAGTTTACCTTAAGTACGGCCCCAGAAAGATAAATTCACCACTTTTGATATTTTGACCCCTTTATTTTCAATATACAAAAGTCAAGGAAAATAATTTTTGTTATTTGTATATTTTGTACAGCTTAAGTATGTAAGATGCTTAAGGACTAGGGAAAGAGTAGTAAGAGATAAATTCTGAGAAGACGGATCAGATGTGTGGTTTGGTAAGTCACAGGAAAAAAGGGAATTTTATTCTAAATTCAATGGACAACCATTGGAATGCTATATGCAGGAGAAATTTGATTTATTTTAAAAAAGAAATTATTTTGTGAAACATGAGCTGCAGGAGGCAAAGTGAAAACCAGAAAATAAGCTAGGAGACTTGTCATAGTAACTTAGGTGTGTTTAGGATGGCAACACATTCTAATGTAGCTGAGTGGTTGCATTTGGAATATATTTTGGAGGTAGGACCAAGAAGGTTTGCTGATAGATTTGATATGGAAAGTTGTAGGAAGAAAGAATTAACTCTCAAGTGTTTGAAATAATGGTGGTTGGTGGAAACAATAAATTAGACACTATTATATTTGAGGTGTCAGTCATCTAGTGTCTAATGAGTGACCAACAAAGTGGATTTTTACTGACCATCAGGTGCAGAGTTGAAATTATCCTATTATTAGTTAGCATAGTAGTATAATGGTTACAAGCACAATGAAACAGACTGCCTGGGTTCATGGTTCATGTCTTAGCTTTGCCATTTACCAGCACTGTAGCCCCAGGGAGTTACTTAACCTCTCTGTGCCTAAGTTTTCTGATTCTGGAAAACGGAAGCAATAGTGCTTACTGTATAGAATCAAATTAATATATATGTTATATAGAGTTAATCTATATAAAATACTAACAAGAGTATATTCAAGACTACATAAGCATTAGCCATTAGCACTGTCGTTTCAGCCATACAAGATTCTCTCATTGATGTTTCTCTTCTGATCTTCATTGTTGTTCCCCTCCATGAAAGCATCCACTGTATTGTTGGAACATGACCTTAAATACGCATGTATCTTTGTAGTATATATCATGTTCTGTGTGCTTTTTCTTGCAAAAAACATTTATTGTTCAATATAGCAAATACAGAGAACTCCATAGACTGCAAGTCAGGAGACAGACCCTTGCTCTCCACCCTAGAAACCTACAATATGCCTCCTCCCAATTATAAGGTCTTTCCCCCAATAGCCACTGTCCTTTCATAATTTCTTTTTCTGCAGTTTTTTCACCTAAGCATTCATCCCTAAATGCTGTCTTGCCTGGTTTGGCTCATTTTTTTGTTTGTTTCTTAGGTATCTTTTAATCCAAAGATCCCCTTATCCTTCTTTTTCTCTTTTTTCACTTGGAGTTTTTTGGAGAAACCAGATTGTTTTATCATTTCCTGTAACCTGAATTTTATTGATTTTCATTTTATAGAATAATTTAATAAGTTTTCCTGTCCTTTGTATATCAGGTAAATAGATTACCTTGGGGTCAAAAATTTGTGCTTCTGTTCAATAAGAGTATGACAGATATAACAGACCAGAAGATAGCTGCAGTAGGTAAAGTAGGAAGGACATGAAGAATGAAAACAATGACATCTGGGAATCCATCTAATGAAGAATGCACAGACCTTCAGAAAGTCTTTAGAACTAAAACTCTACTGAAATACATAAAAGATTTGAAAAACTAGATGCACTATGTTCATGGAGGTGAAAATTTGGTGGATAAGGTTGGTACTCAGCATCCACTCCAGTTTCTTTCATTTCTTGCCTCATTGTAGTCTCAATCTAGAAAGTAAAAAACCACGTATCTCAGACTTCTTTCCAGTTAGGATTCTAGAGGTGAATTACTTCTGCCAATTAGGTACATTTAAGTAAGAGCTGGAAGATGGAAGGGATAAAGGCTTCTTCCTCCTACTTTGCTTTTGCTGGCAAGCATGCTCATGAAGATAGTAGTATTTTCTGCAGCAGCTTTCCAGAACTCAGTTTAGCTTTCTGGATGCTGAATATTATATGCTACAGTATCTTTTTGATTCTTGAGTTGAAGCTACAGTGGTAGATACTGATATTCGTAACATCAGTAATTCCAGCTGTGAGGTTCTGATTCTCCACCCTCCTTGTGAGTGGGGACAGTGGCAGCAGCTCCTCTGACAGCCCAGTTCTGGGCCACAGCTTGAGCATTCCTTATCTGAAATGCTTGTCACCAGAATGTTTGGGATTCTTTCTAGATTTTGAAATATCTGCATCAGATACCCACTGAGCCCCTCTAATCCAAAAAGGTCTAATGAACATTTCGAGTGTTCTGTAGGCATTCAAGAAGTTTTAGATTTCGGAGTATTTTGGGTTCTTAAAAAAGTTCATTATTATGAATATCTAATAGTTGCGTATTGGATTTTGGAGCATTTTAGATTTCAAATTTTCAGATTAGAGATAACTCAACCTAATTATTCTGTTTCATTTCTGTAAGCCCAGGCTAAAGCCCACTCTTCCAGTCCTTCAAACAATTTTTTAAGCAACATTTCCCTATATTAAATCCCTACATAATAAAAATAGTCAGATCTATTTCCTGAAACTGAATGCAGACTCATATAATAGCTTCCCAAATTAATCTACACAATCAGTCCCAATCAAATTTAAAACTAAACAAAACCTAAATTTTTGATGGTTGATGAGGGGCCTATTGGGAGTTCATTATTATTCCTTCATGTACCTGAAGTTTTCCTTAATAATGTAAGAATATTCATTTTAAAGTTCAAAAGAAGTCAGTGTTAGAATTTTGGAAGCCATCAAAATATTTAAAGTCATGGGATTGGGTGATACCATTTATAGAGAGGGAAAAGAGGGCAGGGATTAAAAAGTAAGCAACTCTTTTTTTTTAGAGACAGAGTCTTACTTTGTCACCCTAGGTAGAGTGCCGTGGCATCATAGCTCACAGCAACCTCAAGCTCTTGGGATTAGGCCATTCTCTTGCCTCAGCCTCCCAAGTAGCTGGGACTGCAGGTGCCCAATACACCAGGCTATTTTTTTGTTGCAATTTGGCCAGGGCCAGGTTCAAACCCACCACCCTTGGTATATGGGGCTAGCACCCTACTCACTGAGCCACATGCACCACCCCAAGTTAGCAACTCTTAATATGTACCAGTCAGAGGGAGAAAATAAACTGAAGTAGACTAAGGCCAGGAGGTAAAAGGAAAATCAAGAAAATGAGTTGTTTTAGAAGCTTGGAGAAGAGAATGTTTCAAAAATATGGATGGGGCCAAGTGAGTCAAATCCTACTCAAAGGCAAATATGAGAGAACTGACCTTTTGGATTTGTTAGGGTGCAGGTTCAAATAATCCTTTGAAGAAATTTTGCTATACAGTGGAGCATAAATATAGTGGATGGAGGGGAACACAGGTCAAAAATCCTTTTTTGTTTTGTCCTCTTTCAAGATACCTGATACTATGGCTGTTAGTGCCTATTAGTATACCGGCAGATGGGTGTAGGTAAACATGTAAAACAGATACAGGACAGAGACACTAACAGAATCAAGGTCCTGAATGCAGTAAGCAAAACTATGACTAGAGGGAATATTCTTCCATGCATGTTAGGAGTGAAGGCAATATTGTAGGTTCAGATACACATAGATGGATTTGGTGGAGGGAAAATGGTTTTATCTATTTTCATACTTTTAATCTCTAAATTTCTCTGCCAGTAAAATAGGAAATATCTACCTCATAAGACCTTTGTGAGGATCAAATGATCAAAGAGGAAGCACTTAATATTAACCTAATGGGGTTGCCTGTAATCCTAGCACTTTGAGAGGCCGAGGCTAGAGGATGGCTTGAAGCCAGGAATTTGAAATCAACTGAGCAAAAGCAAGACGCTGTGTCTATCAAAAATAAATAATTGAAAAATTAACCAGGCACAGTGGCACATGCCTGTAGTTCCAGCTAATTAAGAGGCTGAGGCAGGATTGCTTGAGCATGGCAGTCTGAGGTTGCAGTAAGTTATAATAATACCACTGCACTTTACCTCAAGCAATAGAGTGAGATCTTGAGAAAGAAAAGGAGAGGAAGAGAAGAAGGAAGGAAGGGGAAAGGAAGGTAGGGGAGGTGAGAGAGGGGAGGGAAAGAAAGAAAAAAAAGAAATAAAAGAAAAATGTAAACTAATAGGAAACTATTTAGACTCCTACTTTAATTCTCCAATTTATCCATCTCTCATTTTGCATTTAATAAAATACAATTAAAAATAACTATATTGTAACATAATGAGGTTACATCTATCATAGTCATTGAGCAGGGTTTCCTCCGTCATTTAAAACTGAGAGCTAAATGAAGTATAGTCACTAACTTGACAAAAATGGTGGTGTTAGAAGAGTTCAAGGAAGTTTAGAAACTTAAAAAAAAAAATCCATTATGACCACTAGGCAAGGGCCAGATCATGAAAGAACTAATAGGGTGGGAACATTTGTCCTAAGTGATTTCCTAAAACCTCTTGTGGGTCAGAATAGAGCTCATTGGGCCTTATGACATAAACATTATCTAAAGCGGGTATTTCCCCACCACCACCCCGGCTCATCATCTGGTATTTTATTTTATTATTTCAAATTAATATGAGGATACAAATTTCTAGGGTACATTGTTCTCACTTCCAAGGAAAAATTCAAGTTGTAGAAGAGCCCTTTACCCAAGGGGTGGGCTGAATACCCTTGCCTTGTGCTGAAGCCAACTCAAGTCCAGCAGAGACATGAAAACAACTCACAGACTTTGATTAGACAACAAACTATAAACCAAGGAGGGTAAACAGGTTTCACCTTCATTACCTTCTCTAGTAACATATGCTTCAGTGCTGAGTAAATGATTCTCAGGCTTGCTCAAGCTCAGGAGTAAAGTATTGGTGCCAATTGCCCACATTTGCCATAGACCAGTGTTTTTCAACCTTTTTAATCTTACAGCACACTTTAACCTATAGTTAAACTTCCGTGGCACACTTAAATTATGTTGACCCCAAAAAAAGCAAAAAAGAGTAAAATAAAAGAATATACTTACTATGCTTTGAATTTCTTTCAAAAATAATTTAATTAATCTTTTACAATTTTTTTGTGGTACACTTAAAATCTTCTCATGACACACGGGTCGAAAAGCACTGCCATAGACATTGAGAGCACTTAGGATATGGCTCCCACCAGCACGTAATTCTTTTGGAATCCCTGAGTTAAGATCACTCACCATGTCATCGGCCTAGCTCTCACTGCAACCTCAATCTCCTAGGTTCAAGTGATCCTCTTGCCTCAGCCTCTCAAGTAGCTGGGACTACAGATGCCAACAACTCCAGCCTAATTTTTCTGTTTTTAGTAGATACAGGTCCTCACTATGTTGCTTAGGCTGGTCTCAAATCCTGAGCTGAAAGGATCCTCCTGTCTCAGCCAACCAGAGTGCTAGGATTACAGGTGTGAGCCACCACGCATGGCCCCTTCAGTTATTTTTTTAAAGACTGACATATAAATATTAGCAGAATAAGAATTTCCTGACCACTCACAACACAAGCAGAACTAGCTGGAGTAAAATAATCAATTTTTCTTTTCTTACTAAACAATCTATGATGATTTTCAAAATGATACAAATCTTTAAAAATATAAAAAAGAGGAAAGTGGGAACCAAAGGAAAATAAAAAGTAACCCTCAAGATTTCCTGAAAACAAGTATATAAAAAGTGAGTCAGGAGGCAGCGCCTGTGGCTCAGTAGGTGGGGCACCGGCCCTATGTGCGGAGGGTGGCCAGTTTGAACCCAGCCCCTGCTGAACTGCAACCAAAAAAAAAGACCAAAATAAAACTTAAAAAATGAGTCAGAAGCAGGTTGTATGTATAGAATCTTATTTATCTAAGAATACATCACATGACTAGAAAGTTTCAAATGCCCTCAGTATAATAACATGAAGGGGAAAAACGTTCCTAAACAAAAACACGCGATCCTTCCCAAAAGAGGAATGTTTCTATATATTGTAATATTTTTCTTTTTTTTTTCTTTTTGAGACAGAGCCTCAAGCTGTCACCCTGGATAGAGCACTGTGGCATCACAGCTCAGAGCAACCTCCAATTCCTGGGCTCAAACGAGTCTCATGTCTCCGCCTCCCAAGTAGCTGGGACTGCAGGCACCCGCCACAACGCCTGGCCATTTTTTGGTTGCAGCCGTCATTGTTGTTTGGCAGGCCCGGGCTGGATTTGAACCCGCCAGCTCAGGTGTACGTGCGCTGGCGCCTTAGCCCGCTGAGCCACAGGTGCCAAGCCATTATAGATGAATTTTTTTTTTTTTTTTGTAGTTTTTGGCTGGGGCTGGGTTTGAACCCGCCACCTCCAGCATATGGGGTCAGCGCCCTACCTCGTTGAGCCATAGGCGCCGCGCCGTAATATTTCTATAGTACAAAATACTGTTGACAGTCATTTTCACCTTTAGGACAGTGACTGACTCGGCCTAACACTGTAAACACTTTTTTTCTGTACTAAACTTGACTCATATTTAATAAAGCAACTTTGTTTCTTTTTAAGATAGCTACTGTTACAAATGTCTAAAAAGTAATACAGCTGTCCTCAGATTATTTTAACAAACTTGTTAGGGGTCTACTTATACATAAAAACTATTCAAAGCCAAACATAATAAACATAACCTTAAATGGAGGAGTATGCACTTAAACAAGTTTTCTTGTTACAGGAGCATTCTCCTTAGCTAAGATTATGGACTCACTTTTGACTATGCAAAAAACACTTCACAGATAAAGACCACAAAAAAGGCTGATCAGATAGCATCTTTTATATTGCCATTTTTTAACATCAGTGGTTTTAAGGTTGCCTCAAAGCTTTTAGCTTTAGCAAATTTTAACTCACTCCCATGCTTGGGCGCAAATTGTTCCTTGATTGAATTAGTTATGAAAAGTAAAGTTTGTCCAATTGGGAATCGCTAAATGTCAAATCCATACTAACTAGTTATCAAGGAATCAACTTTTTGCCTGTTAAAAAAACAAACAAGGGCGACGCCTGTGGCTCATCGAGTAGGGAACCGGCCCCATATACCGAAGGTGGCGGGTTCAAATCCGGCCTCCGCCGAACTGCCAAAAACAGAAAAATAGACAGGTGTTGTGGCGGGCGCCTGTAGTCCCAGCTACTAGGGAGGCTGAGGCAAGAGAATCGCCTAAGCCCAGGAGATGGGCTGGAGGTTGCTGTGAGCTGTGTGATGCCACGGCACTCTACTGAGGGTGATAAAGTGAGACTCTGTCTCTACAAAAAAAAAAAAACAACAAAAAATAATAATCACTTAGGGCGGCGCCTGTGGCTCAAAGGGGTAGGGTGCCGGCCCCATATACCGGAGGTGGCAGGTTCTAACCCAGTCCTGGCCCCAAAAAAAAGTGCATAAACAGTAACAATAATAATAATAATTACGTAGACCGGCCTTAGGTGGCTGGCTAGCCATCTGCTAAGTTCGCTGAAATGCAGATTACCGCGTACTACTCCTACAAAATTGCATTTTGAGGGACGGAGCTCGGAGATGTATCTGAACACGCTCCCCATAAATTCTGAACCAGGACGCCAGAACAATCTATTATACCACTTAACTTAGGGGGGTAAAAATAGCTGAATTGTTTTCGACAAAATATTTTGGTAGAGCGGCGCCTGTGGCTCAGTGAGTAGCGCGCAGGCCCCATATAAAGAGGGTGGCAGGTTCGAACCGAGCCCCAGTCAAACTGCAACAAAACCCAGCTGGGCCTTGTGGCGGCGCCTGTGGTCCCAGCTACTCGGGAGGCTGAGGCAGGAGAGTCGCCTAGCACAGGCGTTGGCGGTTGCTGTGAGCTGTGTGACGCCACTCTACCGAGGGCGACAAAGTGAGACTCTGTCTCTAAAAAGAAAAAAAAATTGGTAAAAGCTAATTCGGCTGAGGGAAAAACTTTCCAATTCTCCAATCTGCACCATCCAGGGAGGGCAGAGCTGCCAAAGAGGCGCCCACGGCTTTCCAGGAAACGCGAACGGGCCCTTTCTTCTGAGGGTAAAGAACTACAGCAGCAGGGCCCAGCCGACACTGGACAGACTTACTCAGCCCTAACTGTGCAAAGAACCACGCTCTCTCACCCTTCTCTGGGCTTTCCCAGAGCTCCGGCAGGCAGCCTCAACCCAGAGCCCTTTGTGGGTCACCTGGCCGGAGGCCGCCGGACAAGCAGAAGAGGGGTCGACGGGTCCGTCACAAACGCCGCGGCGCGTGCGCAGCAAGGCGCTGAGCTCGCGGCGAAGACCGTTTCCTGACTTTTGGAGGAAGTGGCGTTATGTCACTTCCGGCCTTCCTCTAGCTGCCATCTTGCGTCTCCGCGTGTGTGCGCTTAAACTCAGCTGGTCTACCCAAGACCCCCTGAGCACCAACCCTAGTCCCCCGCGCGGCCCCCTTTACGCTCCGACAAGGTACAAAAAGGCTCTGGACGCCGGCGTGGGAGGAGGACGGGAGCGGGGGCGGGAAGTTCCCGGAAGGAGCGAGACAGGGAGGGACAGGGCTGAGGAGAGGAAGGCGATGCGACGGACGGGCGCACCCGCTCAGGCTGACTCTCGGGGGCGAGGTCGAGCCACGGGCGGCTGCTCTGGGGGCGAGGCGACGCTGTCTCTTCCTCCATCTCCCGGCGGAACCCGAGGACAGGAGCCTCAGGTACCGCGAGGCTTGCGGAGAGTGGCCGGGCCGGGCAGGCCCTGGCTAGGCCGAGACTAGGCCAGGGCCAGGGTGGGGGGTGCCGGCCAGGGGTGGTTAGAGCCCTTGTGTGGGGCCTGAAAGGAGCGGGGAGCGGCGGGGAAGTGGGTGCTCTTTGGGCTCCCTCAAAACTGAAACTCGGAGCTTTGCGGGGCGGGTTTGGGATCCAGGTTTCGGCCTGTGTAGGACATTTATTCTCCTGCTGGTTTCTTGGGAAATATCGAGTGTGATGCTACTAGAGTGAGCTAGACCTTTGCTTGCTGAGGATTTCCTCTCTTTATAGATGAAAGAAACTATCATGAACCAAGAGAAACTCGCCAAACTGCAGGCACAAGTGCGCATTGGTGGGAAAGTAAGTTTTAATAGTTTGAGTCTTTTAAGATTAAGGGTTTTTAAAAAGATATTCCTTTTCTGTTTCTGATGTTGGTTTGTCACTTTGGCCTCCGAGAGAAATTGACAGGGCTGGCTAATACTGGGGTGGGAGGGGGCGAGGGAGACGGGCTTTGATATACTAGAGCTGGAGACCTGCAAGCTGTTTATTAAAAGGAAAAGGGAAGCGAGTGAATCGCGTAACACGTGAACTGAAAACATCGCTTTGTGTAAATGTGTTTTCATTGTTACAGTGTATAAGTAGAACACTGTTTCCTAGTTTAATTAGGAAGAAAAATGTGTCATTTCAGCTAGACATAATGTGCACATTATGCCCTTGACTTGTTAAGTTGGTGCCTGTTTCTTGTTTTTTTTTTTTAATCTAACTGAATTTGTTGGTAATTTTCTTCTGTTAGGCGTTTGTCTCTCATAAATTAAGACCCTTTTCTGTAATACTTTCTGAACTAAAATCCATTTAGGGCATTTGTATGTTTTCAAGGATATTTGTTGATACCTTCCTCATAGGTATATTTTAGAGTTTTAAGAGCAGTGACTATTAGATTCGAAAATATTACCTTAGCAGCCGTCCTTTCTGTTATAACTTTGTATTATGATAAAACTGAGGGAAAGAAAGCAACCCACTGATTTTTAAATGATCAGTGTTTGGTTAATTGGTTTTTTTCCTTGTGGATACAGATTCTCTTCTAGAGGATTCTTTTTTTGAGCCTGGTTTAAGATTGCTAAGTATTTTACTTAAACCGCTTAGGCAGAAGTTTACCTAGTTATATTTTGTATTGTTGACACATTCCAAGTACTTAACAGGGTGTGGTAGCTTGTTGAAACAGATCATGTTTTTACTTGGTAAAACTTGTAGAGTTTCCATAATATGTATTTATTACCTATTAGTTTTCTCCAGCTGTAAGCATTTACCAGCATCTTTGAGTAGTGTCTGCTGTGAGATAGCCAAAAGTTGTTCTTAGTCTTATAATAATAAGATGCAGCTTTGTTACATAACTAAACTTTGCCAGCAGTGAATATTGGGGGCTGATCTTTTTAGGGGCTGGGTGGGCCGATGATGGTAGTCTTCAAGACCCATACTCACGTATTAATAACATTAGATGTTTATTGACCTTTTAAACAATTGTTACCAGACTCTGACTTTCTAGTGCCAGAAAAACTCAAAATACTCTTTGTGGGTCAGTGTTTGGATGTTCTTCTATTGCTGGTTTTAACTACTCTTTTCAGCACACTTTTAGAAGGAATAATTTAAATAATATGCTTTTCTGTTACTCTGATTATTAGGGTTTAACTTTTCAGAGAGACAAGAGTAAAGGAAAGCCTTGAGATTTTCTAGAATATTTAAAGTTTATACAGGATTAAATTTTGTGTCCTAACATCTTAATACTTACATAGTACAGGAAATATTTCTATAGTCATTGTAATATGGAAATATTTTCAGCACCATTTAAGAACCTACTTGGAATGTGAAATTAGGTAGTTTTGCCTTAGAGAAAACTGTGTTAAGTACTTTCTAGATAAAGATATAAAAGGCCTTATTTCAGAATCTAATCAGCATTGATAATAATTAAGTAAAAATGTCACTATATATGTGAAATGCATAGAACCTACAGAATATAGGCTGGTTTTGTTTTTAGAATCTGAAGACTTCCTTAGAATTTCTTATGATCCTTTGGAAACTGTACATGACCACTTCGAAGTGATTTTTGTTCATAAGTTTTTTTGAGGGGGAGGTGATAACTAGTTTTTTTGTTTTGTTTTGTTTTGTTTGTAGCTGTTGATATTCTCTTTAGTTAAATTATTTTTTTGGCCCTTCAGTGTTGACTCCTGACAATATAAAATTTAATAAGTTTAAAGTTCCTGCAGGAGCTTTAAGCCTATAAGAGAACCTATTTTCTTGGTATAATATATTTAATGCAGTATGAATATTTTCAAAATATAGAGATGGGAATGATTTGGCATGGGGGGAGATAGTTGCAGTTATGGGGAGATACAGAAGAGGTAATGGTTTGAACAAGATTTTAAACAATACACGAATTAGGGAAGGAAGTAAGGTAGTTGGGATATCCTTTCCTTGAGTGCCTTCATTGAGCCATATACTGTTTAGTGGTTTTATAGCAATAAATAGAATAGGTCTAGCCCTCGAGTAACTTATATTCTTACAGTGAGAGGAGACAGATAATAAAATGTATTTTATCTCTTATAGCAACAGTTCTCAATCTGTGGGTCGCTCCCTGCAAGAACTGTATTAAAGGGCCAATTAGGAAGGTGGAGAACCACTGTCTTATAGTAATAAGTGTTATGAAGAAAACTAAAACAGTATAAAAAGGTAATGAGTAAGAGAGTTGCTATTTTACACTGGATGGTTGAGAAAAACCATTCTGATATAGTGACATAAGAGTAGAGATCTGCAGTGGGAGAGGGAACCATGCAAAAACTTGGGGAAGACAGGAACAGGATGTGCAGAGGCCCTAAAGTCATAGCTGACTTGGCTTGTTCAAAGTCCAGTGAAGAGGTTTATTTGGCTGAAGATGAGTGTGTGTGTGTGTGGTGGGAGACAGTCGTCAAGAGTGATGTATTAGAGAGGCCTTGTAAATTAAAAGAGCTTGAGATTTTACTCTCAGGTGCTGTATACAGCAGACTTATTGGAATGTTTCATATATTATCTTAGCTGTGAGTATTAATTTGGGTGTTGATTTCTCTTTAATGTAAAAGCAAAAAATGTTAATTCTAGACATAAAGTTCTTCTAAATGAGCCTGAGTTTAGGTTAACACATGCCACCTCTTTGATTACTTTTAGCAGAAATATTGTAAACAGGACTTCCAAAAGATCATTTTTTTTAATATCTGACAAAACTAGACATTGTTACAGATTTGTAGACAGTTCTCTCCTTTTCCTCCTTTTCCTTCTATCTTTGCCCTCAATGCATAAAAGTTTTGCAGTTATGATGTTCTTATACATTGCCAAAGGTGAGAAATGAATTAGAAACTATTCGCATTTGGAATGGAATAAATTTGCTGTTTTTTTTTTTTTTTTTCTTTAAGGGAACTGCTCGCAGAAAGAAGAAGGTGGTTCATAGAACAGCTACAGCAGATGATAAAAAACTTCAGTTCTCCTTAAAGAAGTTAGGGGTAAACAATATCTCTGGTATTGAAGAGGTAAGTGTCAAGTCTTATTTCTTAAAAAGAATAAGATTTGGCTGTAACAAGTTTTAATGTTCATGCATGAAGTGATTTGACTCTGCTTCCAACTTTGTTTGCTATCCCACTAGATTTTTAAAGTCCCTAAGACATGTTTCTACCCTATTAACAAATACTGGGGAGATTAGTAAGTCTAAAAGCTGTTAGATTGCTTGTTCTATTCCAGGAAAAATTTTAGTCAGACTTCAATTTTTGTTCAATAAAGCATATTTGGTTTTAAAGACACTTTGGTCAATGTTGCTTATTTAAAATTTTTTTCTTTATAGGTGAATATGTTTACAAACCAAGGAACAGTGATCCACTTTAACAACCCTAAAGTTCAGGCATCTCTGGCAGCAAACACTTTCACCATTACAGGCCATGCTGAGACAAAGCAGCTGACAGAAATGCTACCCAGCATTTTAAACCAGCTTGGTGCAGACAGTCTAACTAGCTTGAGGAGGCTGGCT